>CM057153.1:40011488-40132568 GCA_029962745.1 Echinometra lucunter
TATATAAGTTTTATGCAATGGGCCCCAAACTTAATTACCTCTTAAATTTGAATCAAAATATGTCCCTTTGCCATGCAGTAAACTTTTGTGGTTTCAAAAGAATGAAACAGATATATTCTGGACTAAGTTTATTGTAAAACATTCTTGGGTGGGTTTAAGCTTCCAATGGCATGAAAGGTTAAGGCCTTTTCAAGCAAGAGATAGACACAGCAAAGTACACATACCTTCCTTCACCTCCCCAATTCCTATTAGGTGTGATAGTAAACTCTCTACATCCATCTGTCTCTACATTATACATGTACAGTTTGAGTGGCCTGCCCTCGTGTGACTCGATCAATGAGAAGAGGTCTTCTGACTGTAATGAGACAAGAAAATAATAAACAAACTGTGAGAATAAATGGTCACTGCTAATACTTTATACAGGTAAAAGAAGTGCCTTTATCATCAACATGACCAATGTTAACAGTAGATTCCAGGAAAAACAAAAAACACAAAAACATTGCCTGTACTAACAGTCAACAATTATAGAATATAGATGTGTCAGTCAGTAGGTGAAAAAAAAAATCTTGAATGGGGATGGCAAAAGTGATGGATTTCAACCTCTCACTGGTACTCAATGCCTCTTTGGAAGCAAAAAAAAAAAAAATCTCCAAAAATGTGAAACTGAGGTTATTTACAGATACTCTTTGATGTGTAGATATTATTAATATGTGTAGATACAATCTCAAGACACAAGACTTCATAAAAAAAAATTTAGTAAGTAACTATTCATTATGTACAGAATGTTTAGGAACGCTGAAACAATAGTTACATCTGCGCATACAATATGAAAAGAGAACAACAATTTACAGTCCCACAGAAGTAGATCACATGGATCACTAGGGACAGAGGTAAGTTTTGAGGGATTTTCTTTAAGGTGACAGACAGGTAATTTCCCCTTATGGAAAGTGGGATGTTGTTCCAAGTCTTTTATGTGGCCATACAAAACATTTTCGCTTCTGTGAGTCAAGATTTGGGAATGATACATTTACATGTGTTGCTGTTGAGCAAAGACTACGAAATGGCGTGCATATTTTGAGGGTGTCATTAAGATATTCAGGCAAGCAAAGGTGAAGTATTTTGTTTATACTAGTAGTTTCATGCTTGAACTCACTCACCTCAAAAGTACAGGAGTCTGCTCCAATGATGTAGTCTGTGTTGGTTCTAAGCCTGCGATTGATGCTGGTGAATTTGGTTGGACATCCTGTAAGATTAACAAGATGAAAACTTTGAAACTCAGCTTTTCAATCCAAGGACACTTTCTTTCAGGCACTTAAACTGAGGAATATTTTGTTTAGTAACTTTGACTGATAAACTAAACTTGAAAAGACCATGAATTCAAAACTTACATGCTTCAGGGGGGAAGCTCAACACTCTGTCATCTCTTATTTCATATTCATATTTTACCTACCATATTGCCGGCAAATTGATAATTTATTATATACTATATTCCATCTGAAAAGTTTTTATCTCGTTGGCTACTAAACTGTCTCATTCTCATGTGCTTATCACAGAGAGCACATGGTTCCAATAGGCAACAAGTAAATTATTGATATATGAAGGTTAAATGTGGGTTTGCTATTATCAACTCCCACTGTACATACATGAAATCATTAGCTTTCATCATTTGTGGGACTGAACATATGATTGATCATAAATTGTACTTACCAAGACATGCCAAACATTCTCATTAGCACCTTCAAAGGAACAGAATCTGATGCTAACACCAAGCAATCCTTGTCCTCCCCATCTCTTGTTTGGTGTAAGTGTAACTTCTCTCACACTCAGTGCCTTGCTACTGTAAACCTGCATCTTCACAGGTTTCTCTTCATATTCCAGAAGAAGACGCTTCGGGTGTCATCATCTTTATCCTGAAATTATAGATCAGAGGAAATCCTCCTCATCATCAACTAATAGTACAGTTATGACCAGCAACATTGTGCTACTAGTGCTTTCCCTGTTACATATTAACCTTACTGCAAAATAACATTTCACCTCTACACTGCTTGGAGTGTTGATCCATTAATACAGAGTTTTATAACCCTTCTAGCAATCAATAAATATAGCATGTTATAATAAAAACCGCTTACAGCAAGATGAGTGTAACTACAAACCCTTGTTCAGGCCAATAAAGCTCCAGTACTTTTGAACTCAAGATAGCTCATGGTCTTAAATATCAAATACCATACACTGTTTTATACATAGGGCTACCCTTTTCATAAAACTCCAATTTCATGATCAATCTAATCAAGTTCCTTTAGATTAAATCAAAGTAACAATGCTGTCTAACAAAATTACAATGGTAGTCTCTGGCAATCTGACCTAAACCCCAAGCCCCTAAACGGAAACCTATGCTTGTCAAATAATAAAAAAATAACTACCGGTAAATAAATAAAAATCTGTTAAGAAATGATTGGAATGCATCCTAAAATTATGTCCTGTTTCTTTGTTTGTTGGTTTGGTTAAATTTCATTACATGAATATAATGACTTACCAGTCTTGTATTTCCAATAGAAATGACAAAATCAAAGAAAGCTTCTAACCCAGCTTTGTGTCCTGGAGAATTCTCTTGCACCTAATTGAAAGAAAGTTACCTTAGTTAGATATGTATCATCATAACTTTACATTCCATATTTTTGCATTAAACAATATCAAAACAAGGAATCCCATTGCAGTCATTAAAACATTCATCATGATGGGAGACTATGAAAAAAAGGCTAACCAAAATCTCTTGAAGAGCGGTGGCAGCGGCTAGCATAAAGTGTGCCATTGAACAACATCATGCATCACGTGGCAACACTGCACTGCTCTTTTCGCCTGTGGCGATAGACTAACACAGTAAAAGATGTGGCTAAACTGATGAGGTCGGAGGTCATTCTACTCCAATGGAAATTCATCGAGCATGGGAATCCATAGTAAGGTAAGGTCTCTGATCAATTCAACTCATTTCTTAATATTCTTATATCGTACATTCTATTTTTCATTAAAGAGTTTAAACCATAACATGATAATGCCCATCATGTCCATGTCCAACTTGGAAGCTAGTTTCCAGGGTTGACAGGGCATGGGAAAGTTAAATGCTCTGGGCCTTTCTGTCTTTGTTTTAGTGAATCTCTATTGGGGCCTTGCTATGCTGTTTGAGGCGTTATGTGAGATGTCAGAATATAACACCACGGAATGCCTCTCAAGGCTAAGTATGACTCTTTCATGGTGGAGCTCTCTCCCTGGACAAGCTGGAGTTACAGAGGAACTAGATTAGGATCATCATAAATATCAGCATCAGCAGTATACGGAAGAGAAGGTAATCCTGTTATTCTTCAGGTCACTTCTTCTTGGGAGGGGGGGTTAACAGACAAACTACGGTGAGGGCACACTAGAGAGAGCCAGATCACGTGCTAAATACTGTACTTTAGACCAATGATTATCCAGTAATCTTTTGAAAGTATTCAAACTTGGTGCAGTGCCCACTGATTTAGGTAGATTGTTCCAATCATTGATAACTCTTTGACTAAAGAAGTGCCCTCTGAAGTTGAGTCTGTATTGTTGCTTGAAGATCTTCAACGAGTGACTCTAGCCAACTTTATGGCTAGAGTCTATATCGTGGTCTAGGAAACCACTTGTTCATTTGACGCACGCACTTGTGTACAAAGAGAATGGAGCAGGAAACCAATCATGCGTGTGACTGAATAAAGCGCTGCTGTACAAAGTGAACAGTGGTTTCCTATTTCACGATAATGCCTAAAGTTGCCTAAATTACTGTGCATTATGATCTTTTAGACTTTGAAAACAAAGTGAACAGCTTTAAGTTCCCTGTTGCGGTAAGCATGTACTAACACAAAAATAAACGGGTTGGACACCCAAACTACATGTAACTTACCCTCAGTACATGGTACCCTTCGGTGCCTCCTCCTGGTACTTCAACGCTATTTGCACCTCCCATTCTGATGATTCTCGTTGTATCAAATTATACCTTTGTATCTCCTAGTTTATTCTTTCTGAAAATGAACGATTTCCCATGAAAAATACGTGTTTTTCAAGCGTGTCACCGTAACGGATGGAAACCCTATACCGGCAATTTACGTGGCATTGCAATGCAACATGGGACGGTTTGGTCCGGGTACATACCGAGTACGTACGTCGATCGTGCATAATTATGCAGTCCACTTTGCAATAAATTTTAAAAGAAAATGTCATCAAACACCAATTTTATTAGGGGAGAGGCGACATACTCAGAACTGGTAATATGCTTAAATATAAACTGTGGGAATAGGCAACCAAACGTATGTGGAAAAATATTTTCTTACTTTTGTCAGCGGAAAAATACAAAAAGTGTGACTTTAAAACGAAACACGGGCGTCAATCAGAGGGGAAACAGGTGGACGCGCCCCCCCCCCCCCAAAAAAAAAAAAAAATTAAGGGTGAGGGACACAATTGTCCCCCAAAACTTAAGCTCAGGACCACTTTTTTTTCTTTTGTGTGTCCCCCTCAAAAAAAAAAATTATTTCCCTCAATTTTTTTTTCTAGAGTTATCCCCCCCCAAAAAAAAAAATATAAAAGAATTGATGCCCCTGAAACTAAAAGAATCAAAATCAATCATAAGCGCTGGAGTAGCGACGAGGAGCATCATGAGAAAGAAATAGAGAGGGGGGAAAGGAAATTAGGTAGTAGACTAACAAGCTAGAAGCTATATAGTGCCTTGTTTTGCACCTCACCCCCCCCCCCCTTATGATGGCCATTTTATTGTAACATCTTATTCAATGTCTGATGGTACATAGGTCTATAATGAAGCATGGGCCGTTCCTAAAACATTTCTTCTTCTTTTTTTTAACAACACATGCACACGTTAGTATCAATATGCATATAGTACATGTAGCACATCAATTTATTTTTTGATATACGATAAAACAGCAATGTAGATGAAATGCCTCGCTCAAGGGCTTAAGTGCCGTGCCGGGAATCGAACCCCCGACTTTCGCATCTCCAGTCAAGCGCCTTAAACCACTCTAATACGGCACCTCTACTGGTGACGAAGGGACCAAGTTGGCATGGGGCAAGTACCCCCCCCCCCCCCCCAGCTGAATCATCCAGTATGCTACTACAAGGATTATTGCAAATGAAAGCAATAATCAGCGGAGGGGGGGGGGGGGTACTTGCCTCATTCCATTTTCAACCCCTTCCCTAGATGAAACTTTTATCAAAAATTCTACCCAAAGTGTGCACCAGATTGTTCAATGTCAATTCTAAAAACGCAAAGGTGCCGCATATAGGAAGGGGATACCATGGGGATACCCCTACGAAATTCGATCCCTCACATGCGCTGTTCCTCAAACATATTCTTGCCCCCCCCCCCCCCCCCGGGGGGGGGGGCGGGGCCGGAGGGAATTCCTGCATATGACCCTGCAGAACATCAGTCTAGTCGGGCTTCATACCAAACGACTGAATAATTTGTAAATGTCTGAATTATATGGCCAAGGGGGGTGTTTCATAAAACTGTTCGTAAGTTACGAACGACTTTACGCACGACTGGCGATACCTTCTTATGCTACATGTAAATGAATGAGAATCTGATTAGCACCCAAGAACATGTTCCAGTCGTTCGTAAAGTCATATGTACATGTAACTTACGAACAACTTTATGAAACACCCCCAGGAATTGATAAGTTGTACGAGTCGGTCCTCTGACATGATTTGAGACATTATGATAAGGGCAAGGCAGACGAAACGAATCTTTGCAACAGGCCTGATTACTCATTTTATAAATACGTTGAACAAAATCATAATTGATTGATACACGTCTGTAAAAACCCAATTCACCATCACCACCACCGCTCGTATATCATTCACATACGGGATGGTTTAGGAAAAGCAAAAGAATTCGGCAAGCGAGGTTACCAAATATATGATTTAGATATCTTACTGGCCTAAGTGTATTTTGACAAAATAGCATGAAAAAGAGTGTATAGTTTTCCTCGCTCGCTGCGCTCGCTCGTATAATATTAAAAGGCGGGATTGTTTTGGAATATAATTTAGATACCTTTGGCCCATCGTGTATTTTGATGAAGAATGAATAATCACCTCAACCATAAAAAGGAGTATATGTTTTGTCCTCGCTCGCTCCGCTCGCTCGTATAATATTTATATACAGGATAGTTTTTGCAAGCAAATGAATTCGGCAAGCAAGGTGACCGAATATATGATTTATATATGTAATACTGGCCAAAGTGTATTTCGACGAAATAACATTAAAAAGGTGTACATTTTTTCTTCGCTCGCTGCGCTCGCTCGTAAATTATTCAAATACGAGATCGGGCAAGCGAGGTGACCAGATATATAATTTAGATACCTTTCGGCCCATCATGTATTTTGATGAAGAACAATCACCTCAACCATGAAAAGGAGTATATTTTTCCTCGCTTGCTCGTATAATATTTAGATACAGGATAGTTTTTGAAAGCGAACGAATTCGGCAAGCGAGGTGACTAATTGTATAATTTAGATACCTTTCGGCCCATTCGTGTACTTTGATGAAGAATAATCACCTCAACCATGAAAAGGAGTATATTTTTCCTCGCTCGCTCGTATCAGAGACAGGATGGTTTTGAAAGCGAATGAATTCGGCAAGCGAGGGGACAAAAATAATTTAGATATCTAATAGGCCTGTCGCATATTTTGATGACGAATTATCATTTTTACCATGATAAAGAGTATATTTATTTTTCCTCGCCTGCAAGCGAGGTGACCGAATAGGCTATTAGATTTAGATATCTTATTGTTCAAAATGTATTTTGATGACAAAATACATTCAGTCCGCAAGTCCGTATGCCAATGAGCAAATACGACAGATTTATTCAAGTCGTCTTGTGAATAGCATGACAAAGAGTGTATATTTTTTTCTCGCTCGCTGCGCTCGCTCGTATAACATTTAGACATAGAATGTTTGGGGAAAGCGAATGAATTCTGCAGGCGAAGTGACCAAATTTATGATTTAAATATCGTATAGGCCCATCTCGTATTTTGATGAAGAATCATCACTTCTAACACGAAAAGGAGCATCATTTCCTTGCTCTCCTCGCTCGCGCATATAAAAATCACCAAATCTGGTTGAAATTGAATGAAAATGTGTAAGAGAGACGAAGGAAAATGTGATAGAGGCACACAATATTGAAAGTGCCCCATGGGCTCTAGACGGTTTAAGTAATAAATGTTGGTCGTCGATAATCGGTGACAATGTTTGTCGGTAATCAGTGGCCTCTACACACCCCCCCCCCCCCCTACTGAAAAAGGTCTAGCTACGCCCCTGTTTACATGTAGCATAAGAAGGTATCACCAGTCATGCGTAAAGTCGTTCGTAACTTACGAACAGTTATGAAACACCCCCGGAGCCGATATGCATGCGCATATCCATAAGGCCATCCAAGTAGATGTAGGTCAATTATAAGGGTCGATGCACTTTCGATACGCGCTGAGATGAGGTCACAACGCGCGACGAGACGAGGAGCGCGCATGCATACTGCAAGGGGATTTCCCTCTATTTCAGTTTTGTTTTGATACGTCACAATAGCCCATTCTATCATAATGTACGACCAAGACGATCCGTTTTAATGTAGACATCGCGATGGTTGGAAACAATTCACTCTTTTCTATCTTGATCTTAGACTTAGCAATGTTTCGGTATCTCAAAATTGACATCGTGTGCTACAATATTGTACATGAAGTTGTGGGGGCGCCAACGCAGTGAAAATTCTCAGCCTTTACGTATGTCGTATGCCATATGTTACAGTTAATTAGGCTAATCAATACCTGAATATTTCATGCACTGAATGACGGATGTTCAAGATAACTTAGTTGGAAAAATAATCTTCACAAACATATGAATCGGTGCATTTTTATGTTTCCTGTTATATGTTACACATTTCCTCCCCCGCTCCCCTCATGATCATAATTTTTCTTCTTCTTCCTCTCCTCCTCCCTTTTCTCCTCCTTAGGGTCATCCTTCTGCTTCAATCTCCTCTGCCGCCGTAGATATCTATTCTTCCCTCTATTATATCTTTTAATCTATCCACTGACTTTTTGAAAATTATTCTTTAAATTGATTTTAGCCTGCTCTGGCTATTTCTTCTTTTTTTATGCTACTCATTTTTCAGTAACCGGTACTTTTTCTGATTAAAATCATTACTCATTTTCCCCATCATCCTTTTCCTTTTTATTTTTCAGACCCACTTTTCCACACAAAAGGTCATTAGTTCGAACAAATCTATCACATTACTTAAGATGTCTTGATTTTAACTTGATTATCACAATATTTTCGGATACCGCAGTACTTTTTTTTCCCACACTCAGCATGCATGACCAACAGTTCGCGAACTCTATTTCCAACTTTTGAACAGCGCCCGCTCATAATACGGTCGCAATGACAAATTATGAGCGCAATGTACATGTACTGTATTATATGTGCGTACGCTAACGAAAGAAATTTATCGGCCACTGACGTTATCTCGGATTCACATAGTAGGAGCTGAATGATCTATTGGCATTGGATTCTAACTTCATAAGTAACTGTATCAGCTTGATAGCTGGTCATTCGTCATAGCAGATATATGCCAAGCTTCTTTGGATCATAAAGCGTGAAAATCAACTCCGAAATTTGGTGGAATTTCGGCATCTTCGTGGTCGCTGTCAGCGCAAACTTGAAGGGGTTGGGCAGTCGGATACAAGCCCGGTGCCGTATACGTTATACCCTATGTAATAACTGGATTCCATAATCTACACAGATCAAAGCGGGAGTTCTCTGACAGACTGTGTTGACTGTTGCGTTGTTGAACTGCGACCTCATTTCCTCAGCTCAAACAGGAAGGAAACGCAGTGGAATATAACGTTTTCTGGAATATTATTTGTAAGTTCATAAAGTGTAAACTTCCACAAAAATTGAATGATGTTATGAAATAATAGAAATGTTGAAATAGCTAGTGCAGTGCCAGTGTGACATTGTCGAGTGACATCACTCTAATATTCTGCATATGACTGTAGATGCATATCAGTTATTATAAAAGCACCTGTTAATTAGCATTATGTTAGCACACTTACATGTATATATTGACCTGATCAGCATCAGGCATGTTTATTTTCTGAGACAAACTTTATTAGGAGATATATAATTTTTTTATGTTCTTGTCATGCTTGTGTAAAAGAAAGTGTCCGGAACGCAAAATACAAAAATGCAAAAATTAAATTGTCTATTTTGACATAATGGAATAGAATTTTAGCAAAGATCATGCCACAAAAAGGTTGTATATCAATTTACAAGGTCTACATGCTACCCGTGAAATTATCAATTGATTTTCAATAATTTTCCATGATGATGCCTAATTTGAAAGATTATAGGAATATATTTTGGATGTGTTGGAATACAAGCTGACATTGAGCAAAATGATAAATTATACATTAAGACTAGGGATCTATGCACTCACATACTGATGAGAACCAGAAGGATATGAACAACAGTAAATTTTACCTTATTCTACTTGTACATGTGGCTCTGACACACTGACACTGTCACGCTGCCTCGTCTACAAGAAATTATAGAACTTGAACAAGATAGAAATGAACTGGATGATAGATAGATCTGGAAACCCGACTGCAGACTTCTGCATATTTCCAGTACATCTGGTAGTAAAGGTAATAAAGGTAATAAAATGTTATGTCTAGTTAATCTCTTTGTATTTTCTTACTGTAACCCAATGATTACCGGAACCATGTGACCCATGTATTGACCCCATAGGAATGAGAGAATGCAGTAATCAATAGCTTAACTGACATAGATAAATCTTTGTATCCTGACAAACTACAGTCAAGAGGATGTTGTCAGGATGAATCTTGGCAACGTGCACATGAACACCGCAACAGACTAAAAATGACTTACTCTGATGGTCATGAAAGAAAATACTATCTTATAAATTAGTAGGAGGTGCCATGGTCGAGTGGTCTAAGGCGCTTGACTGGAGACGCGAAAGTCGGAGGTTCGATCCCCGTGGGTGATGGCACTTATACCCTTGAGCAAGGCATTTTATCTACATTGCTCTTTTATCGTACATCAAATAAATGAAAATGCTATAGGCTACATTGATACAAATGTGTGCACGTGTTTAAAAAAAGGGGGAAAAAAATCTTATAAATTAGTAGTACAAATATATGGTATTGCAAACCAAGATTTGAATCTGTATTTGAATAGATCCTTTATAAAAAAAAAAAATGAGATGCCTACATGAGATGCATACATATGTACCATCTACTTCTACATCTACATGAATACCAATCACAAAAATCTTCCAGCCAATGCTAGCCACTTCCTGAAGTTTCCTTTTAGGGGATTTACCTCATAAAAAATTCCTTCAGATATTGGAGGTCAGGTGATGTCTTGTTAATGACCACTTCACTTGACCTGGTTGCCGTATCATTCATAGCCAGATCCAGAATTTTTCAAAGGGGGGAGGGTGGCTGGTCTGCTTTTTCAGATGTGCATTTTACCTGAAAAAAAGGTCCTTGTCATTTTAAGGGGCATTTTACCCTATTTTTTTTTTCTTCAGCTTTTCAAAAGGGGGAGGGGCTACAGCCGATTCGGTCCTCCTTGGATTCCAAAAGGGGGGGGGGGCGCAGTTGATTTGACCACCCCTGGATCTGCCTGTACTTATGCTCATGTACATTGAAGATTGCAGTTGTAATTATTGTCTCATTCACTTAAGTTGTCTACAATCTACCGTATATACAACATCATTTTCATAGTCTCACATGTAAGGCCTACATGTACGTGGATATTGGCATTTGCTGTGATACAGTAGATACTGGTACATATACTTCTACATGTCTCTGTTTTTTTTTTAAAACTACAGTTTGTACAATTTTTGTTGTTTTGTTTTTGTAAACAACGATGCAACATGTACATGAGTCATGTCCATTGGTTTCTGTTGAGTTAAAGACGCTAGGTCATGGGCTTTCATGGGGAATTTGACACCATGGGTGCTTACCCAGTAACAGGTGTTGTCCATCACTGTGAGTTTTATGACCAACAGACCTTATGTAATGCTCTGCATACTTCACCCCTTCCCATATGGCAAAGTCATTATCTCACTTTCTCTGGCACAAGAATGCCCGAAGCAGGCCGAAGAATGTTTATGGTGGGACAGCTTGTTTTGCTGTGCTCCAGAAATGTAGCTCTATTACAGGTATTTTTCACAAAGTCTGGTGTCAGCAAATTATGATCCATTCCCCATGAAAGCCCAGGACCTAGCGTCTTTAACAAGCTTGTCTTTAAAGACATTCAGTCATGGGCTTTCACGGGGAGTCAATCATAATTTGCTGACACCAGACTTTGTGAAAAGCACTGGAAATACCTGTAATAGAGCTATATTTCTAGAGCACAGCAAAACAAGCTGTCCCACCATAAACATTCTTCGGCCTGCTTTGGGCCTTCTCGGGCCAGGAAAAGTGAGATAATGACTTTGCCATATGGGACAAAGGGTGGAATATACGGAGCATTACATAAGGTCTGTTGGTCATAAAACTCATAGTGATGGACAACACCTGTTACTGGGTAAGCATCCATGGTGTCAAATTCCCCATGAAAGCCCACGATTGAGCAGTCTTTAAAGAAAAAAAAACCATCCTGTTTCTCATAAGGTGAATTATACATCAAGTACATGTACCCTGTTCCACAAGGGATCAGGTTGTCATTTTTAGGGTTTTTATACACAGGCCCTTTGTTGAAATTTCAGAATTTCAGGGGGTCCAGAGTTAGAATTTAGGGCTGATATGTATAAAGTGCCTGTTGGTGTCAAGCTCTGTACCACTGATTATGTAATACCTGTAACTGAATCCTTGCTGAATCCTTTCTTCTTTTGTCAAAGGATGGGTCAATCTTTTGTGTCAGTGACTTTGAATGCATACTGGGTAGTAGGAAATAGCAGCCTTAATCTTTCTTGGTTCAAGTAGAGCATCCTCTATCTCAGGGTTACCATCTATGCACCCGTAGGTCAAAACGGCGTTTTGAATAGCGAAACAAATTGCCGACGCGAACGCGAAATACATTGACTTAGATCTTCTATAAAAGAGAAGAAAAGTTTTGATTTTACTTACCAGCAATGTTCCTGAGGCTCTCAATTTTCCCTTCCTGCTTCATATCTGATGAATGAACTGAAAATGGTGAATTTTAAGAAGAAAACTGACGCTTAACAGACTCGTAGGTCGACAGCATGTCGTCGAGTAACCAATAGAAAAGCATGCTATGTAGTTTTGGTACAAACTTGTCACATTTGGGAGACGAGGTCAATTCATTGACCGAGTACACAGGATGAGTGCCTCTATGGATGATTAAGATGAGACTCTGATGATATTTTATGAGATTGATTTAGGGGTGAACTCACATTCATATCATTGAAAAGCATTTATTGAGAGTAGAAGCAATTCACTGTTGATTTGCTGTTGGTGTTGGTATACGTGTACAATCACTTCTTTTCATTTATTTAGACAATATGGAGCTTAAGGCTTCAGGCCTGCACGTGTGCATGTATTTTGTACATGGCAGAGATTTGTAAAATGAACTTTTAAATACTACGTCTGTCGCGTTATTACCGGTAATAGTGCTAAAAAGTTAGTTTGGTGTAAAAATGATACTACATGTATCTATAGTTTACATGTACATCATCTGTAGGCCAACATACATTGTATCTATTTTGTTACAACCTTTTTAACAAGATACCAAGATGGTACATTTACATGTACATGTATGTATGTAGGCCTAAAAAACTGCAATTAGAAAATATAAATATAATAATGATAATGAATTCCATTTCTAGATCCCTTAATGGTTGACACAAATGTTTCCAAGTGTTTCGCATGATGACTGGTGAAAAAAAAATTATTGAAAAAAACAAACAAACATGAAAATTCAGAAGAAAAATAGTGCATAATAATGTGACAAGATACGTACATGTATGCGTACATGTACATGTATACCATCTGAATACTGCATGGACATACACACACACACCTGAGTGCATTGAGCACATATTAGCCTGTGGGAAATTAATTTGAGCTTACGAAAGTTCAGTGAACAAGAGAGGCCAATAAAGGTATATGTAGGCCCTCCATGTAGGCTTACGTACAAACTCTTTAGTATGTCCTCTTGCTTGAGCAATTTTTTGTAAAGGTCAGAAAAACATGAGTCAAAGTTGCCAACAATTTATATACAGACTTTTCAATGTGTGCATTGTTGTCAGTGTTGACAGTGTGGACGATGGGTATAATTTTGGAACCTGTGTTTCGTACGTTCATGCACGAAAATGTACTGAAATGTACACGTATGCCTGTCAGCCTGTATAGCTATTGTGCTCGAAACATTACATCCGTTGGCCAACAGGCCAAGGTAGATTTGCTATCATAGTTTGAATGATTTTTTTTTTTCTGAAGGAAAGCTCTGCATATAATAGTTCTACAACTAATGTACAAAGTTCAAGAAAAAATGCTTTATTTTTAGTGAGAATTGCTGAGATTGGTCTGAGAGAGTAGACTAACTGGTTAGTGCTAATTTCTTCACTGTCAGTTGTAATGTTTGTTTTTCCTGCGAACTTTGAACGACCTTGGTAGAGAGATCCCTGCATGTGAATATTGATTAGTCTACTATCATTCTACATATGATTTCAGGTAACTACACTCTCTATAGGATTAAAAAGAATTTAGGTCATTATTTTTGGAGTTTGTGACAGAACTGTCATGGAGGATACAGGTGGTCTGTCAGGTTTCGCAAAGTTTATGTATAGGCCCTACTTTGTCTTTGTTTTTTGGTTTTTTTTACAATTAACAGTAATAATACAAAAATAATAATAGATAATAATAATAGTAATGAAATAGCTTTGTACAGTGCATAGTGACAAAGTGACAATCACTGTGCATGTTACAGAGTGTTTATTACTAATGGTATCACATTGATATCTATTTCATTATTGACTAAAAGATTTAAACATGGCAACCTACATGTAAAAGCCTAAGAAAAAAATACAAACCATACACTGTACAATGTAAAAACATAGAAGTAATGAATTAATTAGTTTGATGGAGTTGCAAAATGTACATAGAATAATGTAGAATAACATACAGTTGTAGAATAATTGTACAGTTGTATTCAAGAGCATATTTCTATTCTCTAGATACAATGATAACTGATGAAATGATTATTGAGTAAAGGTGTAAGTCTTAAGAAGTGCTTTTTCAGTTGCAGAATTAAGGGACTAGAATCATGAATACCAGTACCTACAAATTTCATCATTTCTTTACTACACCAGAATAAAATTATGTAGGACTCATACACATGACAGAGGAACACATGTGCAGAAAAATAGTTGATCAAGAATTTAAAAGGGGGGCTATACCTAAGCTAAAATGATAATAAGAGAATAATGGCCCCAGCATTATAAGAAATATGTTTCAGTAATTCATATAAGGCATATAAATGATAAGAGTATACATGTACCTGTATTGCAGGAAGATTACCATAAATGTGGGCTACTGGCGTTTTTGACAAAATAGTGTTATCCATATTATTAGGACTACATAGAGAGCAGTTCTTCAGAGTGGAACATTTTGGCCTATTTGAAAACTTGACAAGGTCTTTAGTTGTCAAACGAGTAAGGTTTAAGCAAAGAACAGAAGTGATATTTTGACTTGACTCTTGTCTGGCTCTACTTGCTGCCGTGCTCAATTACATTAATTTCCTCAATTTTGACAAGTCAGTCACCACACTGTGGATATGAATAATTTTAGTGAAAGAGAAATGCTCAAAACTCACTAGGCAAGCCAAATTTACACATATAGGACCGTGTGTCATAGTGCAGAAATCCTGCGGCCTACCGTGGTGCCAATTTGGCGAATGATCATGAGATACGCAGGCGACGAAATATGAGACTAAAGAGGAAGTTCACAAGTAAATTGTCTTTCTCCTCAGAGTTGGCTTGATTTTCCACCCTCCCCTATATAGGATTAAACTTGAACTGGCAACTGAGCTGACTGATACTAATGCATGTAGCATGATCGTAGACATCATTCGACATACCATGAAACTTTGATACTTGTGTGTATCAGTGGTATGTTACACAGATGACACATATCTGTGTAGCATGTAGTATGTTGGAGTTTCTAGTAATTACCATACCTTGGTCAATATTACATTACACACATAAAATGTATACACTGTACTACATGTACATTGTACATGTGTATTTCAGCTAGTCATACAGGTGTGTGTTCATTGGCCTATATTCTTTTGATATTAATTGCTTATGTTCCCTAAAAATCATCAGTTTGATAAAGCCCTGTAAATATTATCCATATGTATGCAGGATTACAGGGCTCAAGACTAGGGGTGCTTGGGGCACATAGCAATGTACAGTACACATAGTAGCCCAAAACCTAACACATGGGAATCATACAAGTGGACCCAAAAAATTTAAGTTAGGATCCCAAACAAGTAAAAATTATAGCATAACTGTGAATTCCAGAAATGAAAATATATTACAGTATACTAGCTTCCCCTACTGCATGTACATGTACATATATATGTAGTCCCAGTGTACTGGTATAATTATTAGTATTTTTGCTGTGAACGTGATCTCCTTCTTGACTTCCTTCCTACACATGTATACGTCACTTTTCACATAATATTATTTTTAGAAACAGAGCACATTGGAAGTGCATGAAGTTGCAATAATGAAAAATTGATTTCATGCCCTCTTTACTGGTACAGTGTATTTCAAATGATGGTGGTAACAATTTCATTTGCAATATAGTGCCTGGTTTATCATGCACTATACAGGACTGTGTGTACGACAAATACTAATTTATCCCAAGTGCAGTTTTGTTTCACGAGGCTGAAGGCCGATATGAAATAGACCTGCATGAGAGATGATTTAATATTTGGAGTTTACATTGTCCCGTAATGGTGTATCAATAGAACATGCACTTTCTGTTATAGTAAATAGACCTATATATATATATATATACAATGTATATCGTAAACAAGTGACTCACCCGTATTCATTTAATACGGGATCCCCCATACAAAAATCAAAGGTATAGCGCACCATTGTGCACCACAACATAATTTACACACGTCATGTAAATCTAACCAGTCACAGCGCATATTATACACACACTATTTACTGTGATAAATAAGTTTATACAAACATAAGAAAGAGAAATAGTTTTTACATATAGGTGCAGATAGTAAGCTGACGTTAGCACCCTTGATGTGAGATCATACCTATGTACCAGTTCATAAAACTGAGTTTGAGTTAGAAATTTAACAGGCAGTGAAGCAAAGATCATTCCAGAAAATTATGAGTTATCAAAAATTATGAAAACAAAACCAAAGTCTTCCAAATGAAAGTGATGTGGAAGGATATTATGTGAAGCTGACATGAAGTGTTTACAATTACATTTTTAACAAAGCTTTAGCACCCAAGGCATGATTTATCAATGTATTTTGTAAAAAGAGTTTTTATTTTGTCTTTTGGTTTCCTTTATTTTTCTTTTCTTTTTTATGCGCTGTATACAGATGTGAAAATGAAAGCCTATTTTTGTTTATGTCGAAATTATTTTTACAATTATTGAATCCTGTCAAGGTTGTGGGATAGGTGGGTAAAAGCAATACTATATGTGATGTATTACCTATTATAACTCCCCTTGAAATGTCCTTGAATTAAGGAACTGAAACTTTTCAAGTGCAAGTCATTGTTGAGGACAGAATTACCAAAAACGTTCTCACTTATCTCCTCTGCCATGATTTGTCATTCACATGGGTGTTCGGCTCTGATTCTGTAACTAGCTTTCAAAATGATGTTTGTACTTCCACTTTGCTCTACAACACTTTGTTATGTGACTGTCCAGAGTCATCTATCAATTATCAAATGAAAAATAATTTCATGAACTGTAGCTGTACATGTACTATGACTTCTGTCAACTGGTGTTAATAGGGGGGGGGGGCATTTGAAAGCAGAGTGGTCACAGATAGTGCTGTAACATCACGGTTATTTTCAATTCCGTTTAACAGGTAGTCAAAACCGAACAGTTTTGGATAAACAAAAACATCACATCTTTGCCAAAGTTGCCGCCTATTGAAAGGAGTGCTGTCAGCTGGTCCAGGATCGGGATCAAATCCCGGCGGTCTCAGGCCCCTATAGAGGGTTCCGGTATTGAGACCGTATCCTGGCAGAAAAAATAAATAAACAACTTTAGTAATTGTACTTACAAAATACCGTGCGAGAGAGCTAATGCATAGATCTATTTGGCTTTCACTGCGATTGCATCGCGCAATAATTCGCTGCGCCGTATTCGTAGTCGTGAGCGTACATGGTGTAATGGTCAACGAATGTTTTTCTAGTTTTGTGGTAACGGTACTACGAAATTGTTGCTCATTTCAGTAAATTCAGTTATCAGTGAAAAGTTGCTTAGACAAAATCCTATAGACTAGTACAGCATTTTCTCTTGTGGAACCATTCTTCTATGGTTGCTTAAGGTATCGATCATTTTTAATTCTCAATTTGAAGAGTGTGTACTTTTGCTGCACATCGAAAGTACATGTACCAATAGGACATATCAATGAGGCGATCTCTATGGGCAATTCCCGTTCTTCAAATTGGCTTCAAAAGCTCTGCTCATGGTGCTTTTGCGGAATGTACATCTTTTTGTGTCGGCGGGCGATCGCGAGCCAGTAAACAAATCAAGTGTGCGTTACGGAGGTGCTGCATCACCTGCCCGCGCCACGACATATGAGTGACATGAAGGACCAATTTTCCAGTGAGCTTATCAATGGTTAGCTGACGTAGTTTAAGAACTTTGCATGAAGAAATATCACTAGTAAAGACAGAACATCGGAAGTCTTGGAGTTGATTTATGATGACAATTAAGTCAGAAAAACTTGAAATATTACAAATAGCTACACAAACAATGTATAATCCCTGGCTGACAGTAAATCTCCGTTTATCCGAAACTGTTAAATTGAAAACGGTTAGTGGCATGGGCGGTCGTTTACCGGATGGAAAACCGTTTGACTACAGCACTAGTCCCAAATGACCTCTCCAAGTGCTATGAATGAATTTGCAGCTAGCCCGTGCTATATTCATGTCAGTCCAACCTTTGTTATATTTCTACTTGTAAGTCCAATACTTGGCTTCATATATGGGCCGCGACGCGACAAAAGGGCCCTTAGGGCAAAATTTTTCAAAAATGAGTTTTCAACACTGTTTTGTAGTATAAATGCTGCAGAATCTGAATATGCAAAGGGTTTTCCAAACTTTCACTCCTAAGTGTCTAAATCGAGGAATTTTTTAAAAGCATGTTTTTGCTCCATGCGCACAATTCTGACATTAGCCCATGACTAAGGTTAAACAATATAGTCAATCCCTGATACCATTTTTGCCAAGATTCCAAACAAGAATGAGATTCTAAGAGGTACACGTTTCTTAGTTCCATGACGGACATTTACATTATATAATAGATAGAATTTTATTTTCCTTGTTACCTTTTTCTTCCCTGAACCCGTAAATCTCCTCAAAATGACCTTGAAATGACCTGAGACGGCCTTGAAATTGGCTTTTGAATTTCTTGCATTTTCATCACAACTAAACTTGAAGGAGAATGCAATCCAGGTATCGGTGTGCTCTTAGTGAATAAAGATGACCAAGAAGAGTAAACAGTGAAAGTTTGAGCAAAATCGGGCAATCTGTTCAAGAGTTGTGAATTTTCAGTTTCAGTAAATCCCTATTATGGGGATCCTTCAATTGGCAACTTTGCCAGCATCTGTGATGTCATCATGGACAACTCCCAATTCATTTTGTACATAATTTTTCAAAAAAATTGATTTATATGAAATTTCAAGTCAGGAATCAACATAATTCTTCCCAAATTGCATGCAAAATTGATATAGCCATGTCATACGCAAACAATAAATCAAATGAATTTTTATTTTTCTTGAAAATAAAGAAAATATGAAATTTTGTGTACAAAATGGACTGAGAGTTGTACACGATGACATCACAGATGCTGGCAAAGTTGCCAATTCAAGAATCCCTTTAATAAGGATTTACTTAAACTTTCAAACTCTTGAACAGATTGTCCGATTTTGCTCAAACTTTCACTGTTTACTCTTATTGTTCTTCTTCATTCACTGGAAGCACACTGATGTCTGGGTTGTGTTCTTCTTTAAATCGAATCGTGCTTTTTTCATAAACATAATCATATTATGTAGAGAGGTATAGATAGAGAATAAGATCTATGCTGTAGAGAGTATAGAAGATTATATTATGTGAAGATTATGCCCTTTCCATAGGGATACATACGCACTCACACGCAGGCGAATCTTTCCAAAGACCCCCGTTTTCACAAACATTTGTCGTTCCGAAGCCGGTTCTGAAGACCCTCCTTTTTACAATAAGCCCGTTCCAACGCCCCCGTTTTTTGTCTCGCCTGTGGCACATCCCAGTCACTTTTGGGGTCGAGTGCCCCCTGGGTGAAAACCATCTATATCCATGCAGGCTGTACATTTGAATTGACATGTGCACATATAGTGTACATCTACCCATCTCTTAGCTTTATAATTTATGTGGCTTGATATATTGATTTCTCAGGCATGTAATATCGGTCCTGCTAATGATGCAATGATGGACCAGATACATTACCACACTTGTTTTATTAACAGAGGTAAGGCTAGTAACCTTTAGCTTTACAAGTCTGTAGACTTGTGTACAGAAGCTTACAGTAGCAGTCTGATTTCAAATGTCATGCTGACAGGATGAGACACCTATCAATGTCATTCTACAAGCAGGAGTCCATGGCCCCGTTATCAGTAACAACTGCCACATTTCTATGACAAATTTGCTCTCAGCCAATCAGATGCAAGGATTTTCAGTAGCTTATAACGGTTATTGCAACTTGTTATTGATAGCAAGTTTTATGAAACGGGGCCCAGAATAAATTTTAAAGAGAAAGTTGAATTATTGCAAAGATGAAAAACAGTCTATCAGTTTTTTCATTTCTTTTAGTTTATTTTGTGAAAGAATATCATTGTGACTATGACATATATGAAAGGAATATATTAGGACAAGAAGTATGGTAATAGTAGTTAAAAACCAGGGAGGTTGTAAGAGATATTACACCTTCCTGTAAAAACTGTAGAACAAGTTTCGATGCAACATGTTTGTGTAGACCAATATACCCTTATCTGTGTACAGTGCTTTTCACTGTATATGTGATCTTCAGCAGGATTGAATACTTGCTTATCGTTGTGATTGTTTTAAAAAATTCAAGTACATCAGTCTTGCTCAGTAGCTTTGAGATCACTTCTCTTCTTCTTTGAATGCTCTGGCACTTCAGTTCTTGTGTGCATCACATTGCATGACATGCTAGCTCTAATCCTTTACTACAAACACAAAACTGTTGTACGAAGTGCACATGCAGATAGAAAGTACATGTATAATGGATGAATTTCATTTTGATTATAAAAAAAAAAGAAGATATTGTGGAGAAGTTGTTTTTGGAAGGTTTACTTTGTAGGAAATACAAATAATTCTGAACTTTTTTGTCCGGTGCGGTGTAAAAATGTCAGAGGTAAAAATGTCAGAGGAAAAAATGTCAGAGGTAAAAATGTCAGGAAAAAATTTCAGAGGTAAAAATGTCAGTGGAAAAAATGTCAGAGGTAAAAATTTCAGAGGTAAAATTGTCAGGGGTAAAAATGTCAGAGGTAAAAATGCCAGAGGTAAAAATGCCAGAGGTAAAAATGTCAGAGGTAAAAATTTCAGAGGTAAAATTGTCAGGGGAAAAAACTGTTAGAGGTAATATGTCAGAGGTAAAAATGGCAGAGATAAAAATGTCAGCTCTGAAAATGCTGAAGTGAACATGTTACAGGTAAGAATATTGAATTTGAAATTAGGAAGAGCACGAGATATTAAAAAAAAGAATTGATACTGTATAATGGAGTGATCACAATAATACTGCTCTCTGTAAAAGTGTTTATGTTCAGTCATTCGACTGGCCTTCCTGTCTTACTCATTTGATGTGAAAGTGATAATGCTGCCCCATTCATAACCACCTAATAAGACCAAGATTTCTTGTTTTGTCCGGGAGAACATCCTGGTATGTGCGCATTGCCCAACAGTGTTTTGATCTTCTGAGCACTTGTTTAGCTGACTCCAAAATATAACAGCAAACGAATGCCCAGTTCCTGCTCTCTGTGTTTAAGATTTGGCCGCTTGACATGCATTGCACTGTGAAACATATTGGTGACAATTTCAACAAGCGATAAGTAAATCGTGCGTTTTGGGTAAGAAATGTAGCATGGGATGATGTTCATTATTTTCTTTGTGAGATTAATTAGTTACAGGGTTATATCTAAATGATTTAAGATCTTAAGTGGAATGTCAGAATGGTACATGAACTTAAGGGATATGCATGTTTGATGTTTTGCATATGCTAACACAATTATCTAATTGAATAATTCTCTTTAAAAGTTATAAATTCTGCAGCGTATCGGATGAAATAATGCAAAAGGTTGAGAAATAGATTGAATTAACGATTCAATTTCGCTTACTTCCTATTCTTCCTTACGTATGAGGACAATAATATTGAAGCATTCGTTTACGTATACCACGCTTGATTGGAGTAGGGCAGGGGGAAGCTTATGAAGAGGAAAGTGCATATTAAAATCACGCACTCGTGTGGAATGTATGTGGTCAGCTACTCATGTTGCCAACCCAGTTTCCAAATGGCCAAGACAAGGGCATTCAAGTAGACATAGTATGTTTACAGAAAATATTTGAATATATCCCACTCCCCATAATTTATATAATTCAATATTCGTACCTGAAACATGTCACTTAAACATTTCCAAATCTGGCATACCTCTGACATTAATTTTTTTTGCCTCTGACATTTTTACCTCTGACATTTTTACCTCTGACATTTTTACCTGGCACCTTTTGTCCATTATGAAGCTTTGAAGAACTGTCAGTCTTGCCTGAATATGATAGAGTGTATCACAAACCTAAATAATTACTCTATACTGATACACATACATATCAGACTACACAGCCAAAGTTGCTTTGTTCAAATGACACATTAAATTTTTTTTTCAAGAATCACATTTCAAGAACAATCCTTTTAATTTTTATAGATCCTATGAAATGCACACATTAGAAAGCTCACCCATTATTTTGTATTTACAATATAGCACTCCCTATGATACAAGAATTTTTGTATCCTACTGATTCCTTTCAATTTACCTTAGTTGTGCATATGCATGATTACATGTAGGTAAATAAAGATTAAATTCTCAGGTCTGTTTCTCATGCAATTGTTTGTACAGTAAGCCTGCATGGTTGTGCTATGCTATGTATACTATGTAGTAGTATGCTTAATGTATTTTTTTATAGGCCATATTGCTTCAAGGATGGATTTATTAAGATGTGAATAATAGAGTACAGCCTTGTCCTTGCCATATTTATATGAATGCAACACGTATGTATAACTAATTTTGAAAAGTGATGGGGGCTGAAGTGTACATTCATGACCCTGCTTTATTGGCTTGAAAGTTGAAATTGTTTATTTCAAAGTCAGATGCAAGATTGAATATATTTCTTCACTATATCCACAATTTTTATACATTTGGAAAAAAAATGCTAGCACTTTGTGGTCGCAGCATTGAAGTATGGTGTACTACTTAGGGTTAGTTTAGGCCTACACATAACTATGCATATGGAGCAAAACAATTGCCTCAGCCTAGCAAAGATATTTGAACTGCATATACCTGCATAGAGTTACTCCCAGATGTAACATCTATTTATGCTAGTGAAATTAATATTATGGAAATAGTATTTGTACAAACATAACATGTACATGTCATGAGGTACATACATTGTATGTACATGGACAATGCCATACTTTTGGTAAAATTTATGGTAAATAAAAAATGACAATGCATATCATCTGTTGAGAGCCAGAAGGGCACTGATTTTCATGTAGTACATGTATACCCATGCTTTAACACAGTGCCCTTTTTGCTCTTAATAAATTATGCATGTATGAGAAGAATATGAACATGGAAATCAAGTTATTATTCCTTTAGATGCAAGTATGCCTTATAGAGTACATGCATACCAGTGAAATACACGGAGTGGTTAAGTAAAAACTTGTGTAAAAATATTTATTCCTGATCCTAAACTCCCAATATACTACCTGTATAACTTCATCATAATGATACTATTACATGTATTAGTCATCTGTCCATAGTAAATGATATATAACTGCTCTTAGACTCAAAACATCTGTTGCAAGCCAAATCCAACAGAGAGAAAATATAAATGACTTTGGCTATACATGTACACAAAAGAAGTGAAAGAAACAGAGAATAGTTATTAATCACACAGTGGCTATTAAGTGTTAGGAGAAGCCTTTGAATGAGGTTGGTTGCGATACGCCTGGTAGATGACTCATTAGCTTGGAATCTATCCCTTGATGCTCTTCTCTCTGCTCGTTGTTTTTGTATCCTCCGCTCTCACAGATCTAGGATTTAATTGATTTGGGAACGCATCTCTGTTGAAGTGTATTTTGGGCTTTAATGACCACTTCTTCTATTTGTCTACTTCATGCACTATATGGTTCTGTACTCGAGCATCCTGCAATTTTAATATCATTGCTGTAGCATGTGAAGTGTAGTTTGCTCCTTGTTAATATACTGCTCAGTGCATCTCATCTGGATATTGGAATTGCTGGTTGAAGAGAGTGAAAACAAGGCAGGTGTTTGACTATACAGATGGTACGGTGAGAGCATTCAAACAGAAATTTCATACTTTCTGGGTTTTGTTTAATTTTTATGTTGCATGCTTTATTTTTTATATACATACATGTAGAATAGCATGAGCCAGGCAGTATGCAGTATGCAGTCTTCATTTTGACTTCTCACTTACATCACTGTAAATGCCTAGATGGATATTGTGAATTCCAGGCTATCAAAATATGAATTCAGAATTTCCTTGTTTACTTTTGCATAGTGGTATCAGTGTGAATTACATGGGAAGCAGATACATTGTACACTATACTGTACATGTACATTGATTGATTGATTACATTATAGTACTCCCACCTTTCAAAACTATTGTATTTGTAGCCATGTATTGAAGCAGCATTTAAAAGACTTTTCATAATGTTATAGTGAATATGATATGGTGAATGCACAGGAGTACATGGTACATTATATGTGTGTCTAGAAGTGCCATGTAAATTGTATGAAGTTGTTTTGTGAGTCAAGCTTTTATACAGTAAGCTGTATACATTTATATGTTTCCAGCACTGCAGGTACAGTGTACAAGTTCACATTTAAGTTTATTTCCACTTATAAAAAGGTTAACAATTGCATACAACAATGTGACAATTTTTGCTATACATGTACAATGAGTAAACAATATGTAAACAAATATATACATGTATAAATAAACTGCCTACATAATGATAATAAGACATTGATTAATTTCCGAGCGGAGGAGCCAGCAAAGACTGAGATCTTGAATAAACAGTGCATCAATTAGCAGTAATATGAGCAGTCAGACATGTGGCTATTATTACCAGTACATTAAGATAATTTTTTTTCAGAAATGTATTTCCTGATGCCATTTGAAGTCCAGGGATGGAAATTATATACTTGCTTACTAACCAACAGGAAGAAACAGTTCTCTCTTATTTGCAACTACATTGTATTTTTCATCATTTTCAGTACATTTTGGTGTAATTCTGAAAGTAGTTGATATTATATTCATGAGTCTGTTTGCTTTAGAACATGGCAATAACTCTTCCTGAAGTCTTATGCAGGATGATCAGTATTAAGTAAACCTGAAAATAAATGCAAAGTGATGATTTCCCAATGACATGTACATTGAGTTTAATATTTACATTTCAGTGAGGTGCCTGACTGCGTGTGATGTGAACTTGTACCTACAAATGAATGAAGGTTTTGTGAAACAATGCATGCAATGAAGGATAATGACAAAACATGTAGATATTGTATGACATTGCCAATTCCAATGTTATCCTAATGTCATAACAATTTAGATTTAATTTGAAATGATTTTCAACATGTACAGTTTAAAATACTTTGAAGTGGCACCTTTAAACTATCGAGAATATTAATGATCTTTGAACTTGCACTGCAATTTTGTGTAATGCATCCAGATATGAATCATCAAATAGTATATGCATATACTGGTACCTGATATACTGAACTGTATAAAAGAACTGGGACATATGATACATTTACATGTTTATCTAATATTTTATTTGTATGAATATCAGTTGAGGGCGATTATTTAAAAAAAATCTTAATTGCTTGTTATGCATGTCATGCATTTATCTGTGCAAGGTTCTTGTTCAGCTTAGCCTTAGAATACATTTCAGTATGGGATATTTTGAAAAGATGGCAAGTGGCAGTTGCAATGCAGATTTTAAAATCATGATTTTACATATATTTAATGAGGAATTTTGAGAAGATGGGAATTGAGTTCAAAGACAGCAGCTATGGTATGATGAATCTGTTAATAAGAACTTGAATGAATAATATCTAGGGGGTGTTCCACAAAGACTATTTAAGATTGACTAAAATCGCACTTAACTATGACTAGCCATTCATGCCAGTGTTTTCTTTCATCATGGATCTCTCAAAGGATTTGCAAATCATGGTCACAAATCTGCAGAATTGACAATGTTTTATAGTTCATTGATGAAGAAAACAAAAAATGTAAATTCTTCAAATTTGTGACAATAATTTGCGCATCCCTTGAGAGACCAATGGTGAAAGCAAACGGTGGCATGAATGGCCTGCCAGCGATTTGAGTCAATCTTAGTCTTTGTGAAACACCCCCCTAGTACAGTAGAAAGTTTTAATGAGTGCATGTTCTTGTTATCTTTTCATACATGCATTATATAAAGATAGAACAGAAGCTATATCACATAATGGTATAGAAGAAAAATAACCGAATTTGATATACTGGTACAACATGTTGAGAATTAAGAAGCAGGATTTTGACAACAAAAGCACACAAAGGAAAACAAAGCAAAATAGTGTACTATGTCTTTCTTCATGTCAAGATTCAATTCATAATAAAGATCAGAAAGTAACAAAATATACAGTATATAACTGAATAAAATGAAGTTTAATGCTGGGCACGACACTACTGTGCAACCAGGATACATGGGTCCTCAAACTTGGACAATGTTACAGGACTCGATACATGTACATATAGAGACTGGAATTTCAATCTGGACCTACTACCAAAAAATTTAATGGAGAGCCCCCTCTTATTATACATGTACATGTATTTCAAAAAGTAATGATTTAGCCAATACCTTTAAATCCCAACTATTAATGATCATTTATATTCTAGAAATTTCAGTGATTATGAATGGACAAAGAAACCTCAAAATAATTCCTTCTAGAATCTGGACCTCCTACCAAAAAATTTAGTGTGGAGCACCCCCCCCCCCGCCCCTTATATATACATGTACATGTATCTCCAAGTACATCCAACTACGAATGATCTTCTAGAAACTTCTGTGATTATGAATGGACTATAAGAAACCTCAAAATAACTCCTTCTAGAAGATTCTACAAGTACAGGTATATCATTCAATTGATGTTTTATAGTGTATACCCCTTTTTGTTGGGAGGGGGGGGGGGGGTTGGAGGTTTTCTCTGTTCCCTCCTCCCATGGAGGTTGATTTGTTTTCCCCTGGGTCTCATTCTCCTTTGTTGTATTGTCATATATTACGGGTATTTTATTAGTTGCAATTGATTGTTAATTATTCTGTAATTTGATTTGACATGTGTATTTATGTATATTTCTTTGATTTGTACACAAGGCAAGTATCGGTCTTTGGACCATTTGTCTTTGTTCTTTGATTGTTTTATAACTGAATAAAATCCATTATATATGTTTCACATCGGTGTCATAGCATTTTATATAGATATGAGAGTGGAAAGTCAGATATCTTTATAAGCTTGGCAGTTATTATTAATGACAGAAGTAGTAGTAGTATCCGTTTGCGTCATCATGTTTTGATTCTGCTATGTCACAAGCCATTGTAAAAATTAATGCTTTGTTTGTTGGATGTTGGTATGAGTTATCGTTGAGAAAGTGAAAGTTCTTTGGGGTGGGTGTATTTTTCTCTTATGAGTTACAAACTGTTTACAAGTATTTCTACATTGCTTTCCTTTTCCATTTTGTTTTAGTTTCTTGGTATACATGCATTTAAATTTAGAACAGATGCAGATAGACCAACTGTGATCATATAAAAAACCAGACCATCTTGTCTTCTTTAATCTGGTTATTGTTCTTGATGTTATGATGACGTTTTGTTTGGAAAGATTCAATAACAGTCGCATCTTTCCATATTTTCCAGATCACACAGGATGCTGTTGATATTACACTGATGATTATCTGCTAAAGGAAATGCAAAGCAGAGGTAAGAGAAAAGATAAAACAAAAAATTGATGGTGACTATGTTAAGTTTACAAAAGGTATTTGATTTATAAAGATATGATTTGAAGAAAATGATGTAATATATAAATCCTGTTATGAATAGGGAATATAAAGGTACACATACTGAGTTCAATTTACTGAAATAAATTACAAAACCTTGCACACATTGCCACATACATGTAAGTTATTAAAAAGGAGGAAAAGGGACTTTGTCCCTTTGCACAATTCTACAACAGCTCAAGTGAAAGGAAAGGTCTTCCGAAGAGTTCATTGCATATATTTAGGTCTAGTTTAGCTTAAAGTTGACTTTTGTTAGGAAATATTATTTTCTATCATGTCGCCAAATCAGTAATAATCTACAAAAAAAATTATAGCCTGTTAATGGCATATCGATACATGTAGATACTTATGTCTTTCAAGCTTGCATATGAGAAATATCAATTGTACATGACCATTACATGTTGAGAATATTACCAGTGATGGATTTATTCTGAAAGAAAATGCAATTGAAGGGAAAGCTACTTAGTGATGTAGGGAAACTTACATGTACACTCGCATATAAGATTAGTGTAACGCTTACATGTATGTGTAACAGTAGATTTGTGGGGGGTAATTTGTATGACTTGTCAAACTTGTCATACATGTTTGTCATTAATCACTTTATCTGAAAGTTGAAAAACTAGTAATTTAAAAAAAATGAATGGATAGAATCATACAAGAATCTTTGGTCAGTTTATACTGTTAAAGCACCTTATACTAGTGCTGTCATCGAGAAAAAAAATCTTTGTCAACATGTCATGTTAAATTGTAGCCGACAACGACACATTGTCGACAGGCATGGTCGGAATTATTTTGAGAAATATGAGTGTACACTCGACTCGATCAATCAATTTGTATGTGTACTACAACTACATACTAGTTCTTGAAGCTGTAGCGAGTGCAGTTGCTGCAGTGTGAACCACACAATATTTATAAAACAGAGCTGCCAACTTGCAGCAAAGAAAATTCCGTACTCACAAGGTTTAAAGTCGTATTTTTGGGAAGAAATCTGTATTTTCCTACAATCTCTAGAGGAACGGGCATGACAACACTGCGTGGACGTATAGTGCATGTGCTGGATCTATGATGTAGCTGTAGTCGGTCAGCTTGGTCATGTCACATACACATACGTACACAACATGCGAACATATATGCAAAATAATGTCGCTTACTTCATTTACGTTCAACAAAGATAGTTCGCTGGCGGGTGGGCAATTCCTGTGCTTTTCTATGGGGAAAACCTCTGTTCGTGGAAGCTCACACATACTGAAGTTATCGACAATTTTTGTGCGCCAATTTCAAGATCGTTTAATTGTACAGGCTAAATACGGTGGTTGGTACGTAGTGCACGTGGTATGTATGTTACATTGACTTGTGCAACAATTCTCAGCATCAAATTGGCATCTCTTGGTGCCAATTTGAAGATCGTAAAGTTGAAGAGGATAAATACTATGGTTAGTATACTAGTGCTCGTAGTATGCATATTACATTGACCAGTGCAATGATTCCCGTCTTCGAACTGGCAATTGATTGCGTGCACGTACCGGCACACTATAATACATAATTGATTTTACATTTCCATTCGCAAAGTGCATGTAAAGTGCAGCCATCATAGCTTCTATTACCTACATGTATTAGTACTCTAACGTTATGAGGGTTGATTCTTGTTGCCATCGTAGAATCTTTGTTGACTTGTCGCCTTCCCATCAAAATACACTATTATCGACAAGCTTGGCGACAAAAGGCTTGTCGATGACAGCACTACCTTATATAAAACTGGTATTAATTCTATTAACAAAGCAACACCAATAAAAGCAATGAGAAGGCTACACTTCTTATTAAAGTTTGGAGACATTTGCCTACATTATGAAGTTACAGGTTCTTAAATAAGTATATGCATGTGTAAATTATTGATATTTATTTTTAACATCAAGATGGGATTTATTCTATTGATCTATGCTTATGGTGCATAAGTGCTAAATCTTCAGAAGCAATATGAGAATTTTGTAATTTGATTAGAATCCTTGTAATTTGATTAGTGTGATGCTTGTAATATGATAACGTCCAATGCCATCTTTGAGAACTGACCACTAAGGATGTCCCTGGGAATTTTTTCCTTTTTCAAAGGTAGATTTGTTGAAAAGCATGTGGCTGGAGCCTAGAACAGTTATCAGTTTACTACATGTATATCTGTCTAACAGATGACAACTGCAGAGATGACTTGGCCTTTACATGTACACCTGTGTAAAATGTATCAATCAGATATTCTTACGTAAGGAATGAACCTGTAATGCCATCATCACCTAATTAACATGGCATAAACATGCACACACATGTACAGCAGGCATGGCAAGAAATAATATGTAATCACTTTTCTCTTATTACTTTTCTATTCAATAGTAATAAATATTCTTCCAAATTTCTCTCAAGGGAAAATATATTTCTAAAAGTAAAAAAAGAAAATTGAAATGATGATGAAACACTGATGATTTTCTTCAATTCGAGAAGTGCTTTGGCATATATATATATATATATATATATAAAACACATGTGCATAGCATTGCAGGGCGAAGCTTCATTTGCGCGTGCTCAACAAGTGACTTTTAGCATGTATGACTGTGCGAGGAATTTTGGGGCGGACTTTGGTGCTGCTCCTTTCATTAATTCTTTGGTCTGCTCCTGATTTTGGTCCACTCCTGATCTTCTCCTGGTGCTCATAAAAGCAGCTCTAAGATAGTGCAGACAGTTTTGGGCCGTGCCATTCAGTAATTTATTGAAAAGCGTATATGATTCTAAGTAAGGGAGGTCCATTATTTGGATTGTTGGTAAAGACAGAGAACAGACCACCAGATCTACTAGCTAGCATGATACATCTTCCTTTGTCCGAAGGTGTAGCTGGCAGGGGGGGGGGGGGGGGGGGGGGGGATAAATTGTCCTGGGTGTAGTAAATATTAATAGGCCGTTGTCCTGAAATCATCCCCCTTCACTATTATTTGGGGAGTATAGGGTTGTTGATACTAGTATTCAGCATCATCTGAGTCTGTGCTTATAGACTAAATCTTTTGTCCCATACTTGTTTTCCAGGGCAAACTTAGGAAGGTGTGAAATCTATTTTGCTTCATTGTGGCTGATAAATAGGATGTGGTATTCTAGATCCACTCCCCCACATCCTCACCCCCTCAACCCTTCTATAAACTAAAGAAAATGTCAATGAACCATAAATCAAGTGCAAGGTCTAGATGTTTTGTGCCTTAATCTTTCAACCAATAAATATTTAATCTCACTTCTTGGGGCTATTTCTCTAAATGAGCAATTTGAAACTATTAATTATCCAGTGGAAACGCTGGATTTATCTGTTCAGTGCTGTTAATTAAATATAATTGCTTAAAATATTATATTACAGGCAAAATCACAAACAAGAAGTTGCTGAATATCTAATTTGGATGAGGATTACATGGGGAGTAAGCCAAGGAGTGTTTACCCCCCCCCCCCTCCCCCAGCTCTAGAAAAATTGATTTAGTAATAGTTATGAATTGTATGATTGGTGGTTAACACTTGCAGAGACAGTTGAGCTCTGTGGTAGTAGAAGATGAGAAGATTTGCAAGTTGCTCTTGAGCAGTTTGCAAAGAGTAATCGAGATATGGCACTTTATAGATAGTTGTTATTGTTGTTAATGTTGTTGTTGGTGGTGGAAGTGGCGGTGTGGTGATGATTGTTATTTCCTGACCTTGTGAATGAATGTGGTATCCCACAAAAAGGATTCTGTTGAAGTACCACACATTTCTGTTGTTGCATTTTGGTCACATGTTGTATGTATGTATAGTCCCATACTTTAAATGCAGGAATATTCACGGTACATTAATTTTCATTGATTTTGCACGATTTTTCCCCCTGGCATACATGCCCCTTATCTCTCTCAAGCACTTTTCATAGTTCATGATATTAATAAAGTTTTACGAGGTACTGGTAGATCATATGTTCTCATTCTAATAATTCCCAAACTTCATAATGCTCAGGACTGTGTTCATTGTAAGTACATTTTCATCCTTTCAGAAATCAGAATTGATCATTAGACATTTTTTTTTTTGCAAGGTGTCTGTAGGACTATTGCTCAATTCCTCCTCAATATCATCCTCAATATTTGGAGCAGTTATACAATCTGCCTTAAGACCATGATAGTTGGTAACTCCTTCCAGTCTGTGTGCTTTCATGTCCCACTTTCTAACTAATGACACCCAACATGACTAAGAGAGCTTCTCAGCTGTAGTGGTATTTTATCTCAAATACTTTATGATATTAGATTAAAACTTGGTGGGAGTATTACAGCAACATTATTTCTGCCCACACAGACTTTTGATGAACATCAGTGAAAAATAACACTGAGTATATTATTCCCTTGTTTTAGGAAGTGTGGGAATCTCTCTCCCACCCCCCCCCCCCCCTATTCAGGATATTACTTTTATTTTCTCCTGGTTTTGTATTTTGTTTGACTGTTTAAAAATAAAAATCAGGATTTGTTGTTGTTGTTGCTGTGGAAGAAAAGCAAAATCGATTTTTGTCATTTAGTACTAATTTACACCCCCTTTTTCATATAAGTTTACATTCGTATGTATACGTACATGTACCTACATGTACATCAAAGATTATACATTACCTGATTTTCTCACATTTACTTTCTGTTTTGGGTACGTTCCATGTATCGAAATGAGTAGATCTGTATGTGTGAGTTGAATTTGAATTTGAATTTGAATTTGAATTTGAATTTGAATTGTGTGTGTGGGGGGGGGGGGGGGGGGTATGCCATTCTAGAACCCAAGTAAGATAACATGCACTATCATGCAGAGCTCTCTGATCAAATAGACCCTTGGTTAGTGATTTACACATCACAGTGAAATCTCTCAGTGCTAACTAGTTCTCTGTAAGAGTTCACTATATATTGTCAGGAAGAGAATTCAGTATTATTGTTAACATGCTGGACATCTCACTGATTATTTTTGCAGCAATAGTTAGAGTGATATATTATTTTTACATGATTTATAAAGATAAACATGTATTTATGTATTTTTAAATTCAACTAATGAGGACAGCCCTTTACAGAAACTTATTTTGTAATTCACAGGCATTAGTTGATTTTTTTCCTTTACTTTTCCTCAGTGATTGTCATTTTCTTATGTTTTTCTGTTTCTGAAAATTAAATGAATAAATGAATAAATAATAGAATTTGTCTTGCTACATTTAGGTCTTGCTTTAGCTTGTAGGCTCTTTTACATCATTAACAGTTTGTGAATGTATAGACTAAGGTCATACAAGGTTGTAAAGCTCAACTTTGTTGTACTCACCTATCTCTCTGGGGGTATTCTTGTGCCTATGTCTTCTATTTTTGTTACCCCGCTTGTTTAGATTACACTGTCTGTGTTATGACAGTGGCCTAAAATTGAGGTCACGAGTGAAAGTTTATATCAAGTTGATCCTCAGTCATTATGCAGGATTGCAAATATTCTGGAAAACCTCTGCAGTATACAATGTAAGGAGCCCTCAAACTATATAGTGTATCTGTCTCATATGAAATTAAAGAAAAAGGAGTTTGTACAGATCATCTCTTCTATTGTATTTTAGGAAATTGGGGTAGTTAGTTGGTCAGGTATGACAGTGAAGCTATAAAATTTTCTAAGGTATGCCTGTATATAAAACTATAAATGGATGCATTTCATTGTGTTTAATATAGATGTACAAACAGGTAATAGCCTATACAGAGTTAATATGCATGTTTATGTACCTTGTAAACAGTCCTGTAAAGTGCTTACACTGTACATTAGGGCAGGCATGTCAACTAGCAGTAATCAATGTCATTACCAGAAACTCTCCAAACCCTGGTTTCTACAGTGAGAGAATTAAAATGTTTTATTCAGCAGTGTTTCCCTGGCTCTCCTACGCATGCATGCTTGCATGCACACAGACAGACGTCATGCTGCTGGGGAGATGATGCTTGGTATTGGCATCATATTGGTTTCCATGGTAACATGCAAGCTTTGCTCCATCCCCCGATGCCCTGGTGGCCTGTATCCCTTGGATGGTCTTGTGTATCAGCCTCGCTGCTGCTATACAAGCTAACTCATTTGGCAAACATCATTCATTATTCAATCCCACAACAATCTGAAAAAATCCTCATATTTGTACTGTTAACTTATGATTAGTCAGAAGTATGGTGGCAGTCTCTAACTTTAGAAAGAAACAGAAATAAGATCCTTTCAGTATTTACTCTGAATTTACTCTGAATATGCAAAGCTTTAAATGATATCTGCCTTGTTTTTACCCCATAATGAAATTGTTTGATAGTGGAGTGATGACCAAAAAAGGTTAGATAATCAAATCACATTTGATCCGTACTTTGTTGAGATCATTGATTATAAGGACACTGATTAATTGTTCTTCTATGAGTTTTAAGACTGAATACATGTATATATTCCAGAGCTAAGTAAAATGTGCATCGTACACACCTATATTATGGAAGCGTAAGTTTGCTGTAAATGATCTATCCTGCACAATCAGGAATTCATGCTATGGTTTCCTGATAAAAAGGAAATGAATGTACAATGTACATGTAGAATGTATCCTATGCCTTGACACTTGAACAGACATTCCTGCATATAACTGGCATGCTAGAAGCTCCATCTATTTCTCCCATTGAATTCATTGAAAAGGAAGAAAGTCCCTTTTTTAGTTTATCTTGGCTTTTATCGGTCTGTGTGTATAGCTCCCTCCTTATCAATTCATGGAAGATAACTACCAAACACAAATCCACCATTTGTATACTCTGTACATACTTCAAAGACTTTCTCTCAAGTCTCTCTCCCCCCTGATCATACTAGCTTTCTCTCACTTGGTTCCCCTCCACCCCCTTCTCTCACTCTTGCTCTCTTTCTGTAGTTAGTGTTGCACCAAAGCAACCTACATGTACATACATATTTACCCTAGAAGGTACCTGAGACAATCTTCAAAAAGCTGGCCCAAAAGCTGGCCCAAAAGCTGTTCCTCAACGCCTTATGAATGACATGACATTGACATAACTTTTCCACACATGGAAGTATGTTCCAAAGTAAGACTGATTTTGATTGCTGTTGGTACATTGCGTATTGTGACGACTAGACGTTTTAGACCAAAATATCTTTGGGTTTGACACTCTTTCTCGAGACCAAATTTCTGAAGACCTGATTTCTTTGATTCTGTTCCCTGTGGACCCTCTTCATCTGGACCAACTTAAGTTCAAGCTTAAACCTAAAAAGTAATGGAAAACAGCTAAAAAGGAACCACCATTTTGGCTCCTGTCCAACTACACACTTGGTCCAGATTTGGTACTTGTTGGGTAGAAACTTTTGTGAAAGCATGAGAAAGCTAAGTTTGATCCTTTAGTCAAAGTAGCTCATGGAATTTAGTTTCCAGCCTCTCCAATATTTGGTGAAGTCGCTAAGGAAGCTGCATACATTAGATGTGTTGATCTTATCGTTGGGTATGTCCAGTACAGAGAGGATTAGCTTGTAAGCACCAGTAATATATTCTAATACAAACTATAGCAGACAAGGGATATTAGAATGGAAAGATCTTAGTTTAATCTACATATTAAAGGCTTGGACTGTCTTACCTGTTTGAAAAGAACTGTGACTTGAGTGCATTTCTTTAGAATTTATTCATTTATATCTTATTGAAGCACCAGCCAGTTGCCGAGCTTTCAGATTACTTGTATTGAAATCTTGATTCTTTTAGTTGCACTTTCAGGAGTATTAAAAGTAGCAAGCCAGCATCTTATATAAGATTCCTTTTGAAAGCAATAGTAGTGATTAACAACATATAGGAAATCCTGGCCATCATCTTTGTTTTGCGGCTTCAAGGGATGGGCTTTGATTGTATGTGCTTTTTTTAAGAGGATTTTTATGTACTTTCACTTTGTTTCTCCCAATTTAGGATGAACTATATGGAACTGCTTTTAATCTTAACTCTACTTGAATTATAAAAACTATTGGTAACCATTGGGAGTATCATACTTAAAACATTCTACTTTTGTCTTTGAACTTCATCCTAGAATCCTAGACTATTAGAAATTTAACTCTTCATATGACATTGTATATGAATATTTGTTCGTAGCCCATTGACTCCTGAAACCTCTCATTCCCTTAAAGAGGGTACCTAATGCTGAAACAATGTTAGTTCATTTAAAAGAGCATGATTTTATTAGCAGAAAATCATCTGCCTAAATTTTTTTTAAAGTCATGTTGCCAAGGAAACCCCCAAATGTGGTAAGATTTCAGGATTTTTTTGACCCATCAGCTGTGACCTAGTTTCAACCGGGTACCCACTTTGACGTCAAAATGACATCAAAGTACGTCAAAGTGGGTACCTTGTCGCGCACTTCTAGAAAAATGTGCACAATGTATAATACATATTGTACAGTCTAGCGTGCAGCACAACTGCAATGCGCGAAGCTGGGTACCCACTTTTACGTCATACCTCATACTCAAATTTTTTGGTCAACTCTTGACTTTTTATGAGAAAATTATCCAAAATGCATTGATTACGATTGAAAATCATCACATTTTTAATGTTATTCTTCTTAGAATTCTATTCTCGATCATACAGGTATATCAATTTTTTTTTTACCATTGTGTAATCACTTTAAACTTAAACAGAAAGCTCCTTATTTCTATAGGTAACAGGTTAAATGCCTGATTATGTCCACTATCTACCTACTCATTTGTAGTGATTTTGTAGGTCACTCTGTGAAAATGATATTGATAATTCAGTGTAAAGTAAATATGCTTTTTTCTTTAGGGATGGATTGTATGCGTGGAGTGGGAGGCTTACACCCTGTTTAGACTATCCAAAGTCATCGTATAGCTGTATGATAAGTTATTAAACATTTGTAGCCCGAACATCGCATAATAAAACGTTGTGTAGTGAAACTCATGTTTGAGCATCATTCTGAACGAAAACTGGATAAAGAATTGTGGCATTCCTTTGTAACCTGAACATTGTATCATATGAAAATCGTAACTTGGCAGGGTTTATTGTGTGTGCCTACTGTGTGCAGGCCCTATGCTGATAATGATCAATCAGCTGTATTTTTACACTCCAGCACTGACCCTGATATAACCTGCTACGAAACATTTTGGTGTCATCTGACCCCATCCCAAAACTAATACGCGTCTTTATACGATACATTTTTGCAAATGTTAACAACTCTTCAGCTATTTGACATTTCTTTATACAATGATTTTTTTTTTAAAATAAGTTTCGTATAACTTTGCTGTAGTCTGAACATTGCTATTAGAATAGTAGGTAGGACGTTTCCTGACTTATGTCAATATCAGACAGCCTTTTCTCAACCTGTACCAGCCATGAAAGACAGTATATGAGTTCTGGTATCTCCACAAGTGTTTGCATTTCTACTTGTGTAGGGCTCATTCCTTTTGAAAGCAATAGTAGTGATTAACAACATATTGGAAATCCTGACCATCATCTTTGTTTTGCCGCTTCAAGGGATGGGCTTTGATTATATTGACTTGTCATACATGGGTTTATACAAAGAATATTCAGAACACCTTGCAGTGATTTTTATCAGGCTGCAGTCACATTAGGCATTTCATAGGCTTCTCATATTTTGCTTTCGTATAGAGGATATTTTCCTTTGAAGAACTGATTATCTTACAAAATATGAATGTTGAAAATTACTTCAAAATTATACCTGGACATGTGATATGCAATGGTCTCTTTCCATGCCATTGAATTGCATGTTGACCAGTCACCAAAATACAAGGTGAGTGTGTTTGCTTTTGAATGGGAAGAGATTAACTACAGTATTGTACATGAAAATAGCTTTTGTACGGTGATAAGTTTGAATATTCTCTGATTGATGATTGCCGCTCTGGTTACTGTCTGATCTTGCTATGAGGCTGGTAAAGTCTCCTAGTACAGCTTCAAACTAATTCATGATATTGACTAAAATACCGACCACGCTATCAAGCAAAGAATTACAGGTACTTTTTATCATTTGGTCAGGGTTGTCTTGTGAAAGCAATGGGATTTTATTAATCAGTTACTATAGGAAAATATCCTCTGGAGGTTTAAGAAAAAGAGTTGACAAGTGAGGAAAATAAGATTTATGTTTAATTAGAATATCATTGATTTTATTCACTGTAATTAATATGAATGATGCTATTATAATAACAGGTGTCCCATAACTGAGATTGATCTTCTATCATGTAATTCGAAAGTTCTTGGTTGTCTTTTCTGAGAACAGTAATTGTAATAACAATGATGATAATGATAATGATGATGATGATGATAATGATGATGATGGTGATAATGATGATGATGATGGTGATGATGATGAAGATACTGGGGTAATTTGGGTATTTTGAACTTATAGATCAGTAATATATGCCAGCATAATTATACAGGATATCTGAGATTAAATAGCTGGAAAGCTCATGTCGTGGAAAAATTCAAGGAAAATTCATCATTTCTCTTTTGAAATATCCTATGAAAGTAAATAACTGCCTTTTTGACATTGGTAGAAAGTATACATGACATACCATCTATTGATGAAGTTCAATGAAAACTATCAATTGTGAACACTGTATGAATGCCTGTCTCCAGATGTATTATCATACTGTCCTGATTGTCATACATCTACATGCATTATGTTTTCTCATCATTGATTAAACTTGAAAAAATCAGCAAGCATCAGGATCTTGATTATAAATTCCTTGAAATATACCTGGATATTGTGAGTTTTGTATTGTGAGGATGTATTATCATACTGTCCTGATTGTCATACATCTACATGCATTATATTTTTATCATATTACTCTAAAAGGGCAGTTCACACTGAACTCCAGTGGGAGTCTATAGCCCAGGTATGAAAAAACCCCAGAGTGCATGTACTCTTTGGAATCAACAAGAGGACATTATATGAAGCTTGATAGAGGATTTATACAATTTAAAGTTGTCCAGGAATAGTTTATAGTTATGTTGTGTGGGGCGGGGGGGGGGGGGGGGGGGGGGGGGGGGGGTGACGGAGAATTACTAGTAGTTGAGCAGCACTTAATTGTCCTATGGAGTTCAGGGAGTTATTGTCCAGGGGGTACTCAGTCATTTTTTGGTAGGATAGTTTTCCTGGGTTGTTACCCTGAAGCGCAACAAAATACTTGCCCCAAAATGATTAAATAATACATTTGCATCCATGACCATGCATTTTTAAAAAAAAACTTATTAGTAGACTTTACAGGTGGGTTAGTACCTGTAGTAGCCTGTTCCTGTGCTTGAATACAAATGTCATTTACAGTTAAATATTTGCAGACTCATCACTGATTGAACTTGAAGAAATTAGCAAGTATCAGGATCTTGACTGTAAATTCCTTGAATATTCCTGGATATTGTGAGTTTGATTGTTATGGATTGAAACTAGAATTCTGCAGGCATATATTCCAGCCTGTTTCTTTGAATATAGTCAGGATATTTGATATTCATTGAATTGTGTCTGAATTTCAAAACTAGATGGTAGCATGCTGTGAGAAAGCAACAAGTGATAATAAGTACCTCTGCTGCGCTCACCAAGTTCAATGTGAATCAAAGTTCCAGTAGGCTTGATATACAGACTCCATCAAGGTTTAAGATGTTGCATGATTTATGTGATATTATTCTGATTTGTATTGTGAGGAAATTTTATGATCTACTCCAATGTGGACTTTACTCATACTTAATTTGGAAGTAGGCAGCTTTTAGTTCCCTCTGCTAAGATATTGTTATTCTTGTGTTATTTTGGATGTTGATAGGTTAAGCAAATAAATTCCCCATTTTCTTCTTTCTGAGATTGTATTGCTTGCTTGATTACTTTATACACACATGTAAGAATTTTAATGAAATTGGTTGTTTTATGGGGTTTCTATTTGCTCATCCATCATAATTTCCATCAAGAGTAGCAGATATTTGTTTGCTCATACCATGGATCCATTTTTCCACTTCCCTTTTGATACTGATGAAGCGAGGACATTCATGAAGAAGTTACAGCCTTTTCACAAAATATAGATATCATACACAAACAAGTAAGCAAACAAACATAATAAGAAGGAACACATGTGATAACAGTAAAGCAAATAGAGCAATTATTCATGTCAGAGCTATTTACAAATACATTGTGAACATTTTGTCTTGTATTTCAAACACAGAGAGATGTTTCCTAGATTTTTCTAGAAGAGATTCTTTCGTCTTTAGATCTGTATTTACATCTTTTTCTTTTCCTTCTTTCCCCACCCCCCTTAAATATTGTAAAACTAGAAACTTTCACAAATTTTGTTAATGGTCAAGGCTCACAAGTTTCATAATGTGAAATAATGAAACTAGACTGAATTCAAACGTTGCGACATTGTATGGTTGTCACTCGTCAGTAACAGTTCACTGAAGTTTCTGGGTTTTTTTTTATTGAATAAAAATTAATAAAGACCTTTTTATGCCTATGGATGTGAGACTCATTGTTTGTTATGTATAGTTGTAGGGAAGGTTGTGACCAAAACACTAGTTCTTTTATTTGCTTAGTAGAGACATGAAATCTGCGAACACATCTTCTGCCAATATTTCATTTACAAGGTAAAGCTGAGATTACCTTTGTTTTGTCATGTAAGTCATGTCACATTACACTATACTAGTCTAAAAGAAACACCTGTTCAGTGTAAACCATTACATGAGGACCATACCGTGGAGACAGGAAATGGGATCTTCATAGGCTAATGGTCTTTGTGTACAAGTTTAAAATGAGAAATACTATACAGTCAAACACGAAAAATGTCTTTATGAAACAAGTTGACCCGATGAGGTGTTACTGTATGTAGGGTACGTGTAAGTACTGCTGTGCAATTTCATAATTTTATTCTTATCAATAGATGACATATGTAGCCACACTAACACTGAGTTGTGAGCTTACATCACAGACTTTGTAGGTAACTAAACCACTGCAAGATTAGACTTGCTTTCCATGAGTGTACTGCTCTAGACTAGTATGATGGATGTACTACGATGCTGCTATATATTGATATTTCCCATCATATGTTGACATATACATCATATTTATACAGTGGTTTGGAACTAGTCTCCATCACAGACCACTCTTCATTTGTTGGCAACTTGGCAAACGGTGGTTGATAACTAGTCTCTCATCACAGACCATTCTGTTCAGTTGGTTTGGTTTGTTATTAGTCCCTGTCACAAGTTACTCTCATTATTTGCTGGCATATACATGTAGGGGTTAGAGATTAGTTTTATGTCATGTAACAAACTTGACACTTTTTTAGTTTAGTGACAAGCTGAACTTATTGGCTAGCTTGTGGAAAAACATATATTTTCATTAATGGTATCGGTTTATGTTGTCTTTGAAAATTGAAATCATTTCAGGAAGACATATTGGGTAAATTCAAATTTCAGCAAAACTGTTTGAAGAAAGTGCTCAGTTTTAACACTAAAAAACCTAAAAATTGTTTTGAAAATTATGAAGTTCCTTTGCCCTTTTGTAAGAAAAATACATGTAGGGAACAGAGTAAACATTGATGCCCATACCTCATTTGCATAAAGTAAATAATAGGTTTCTAATTGATGCATGAAAAGGTAAGCAAGTCAAGTCATCAGCTATATTGACTGCTGAACTGGCATGTCTGGACTTCAAATACCAGTAGGATCATGTTTTCTTTGTTTTAACTTCTCTGGGAAACTCTGTTACAAATATGACTTACTTGATTTAAATTTGATTGTGCCTCATATACATGAATAATGTCTCATAACTTTTGATTGAGTTTATATAAATGTAAATGTTTAATTTTTTCAATACTTCAGTATAGTGCTGTTATGAAACTTTCAGTTTATGATTAGTCATGAATATTTCTTTCTCTTTTTTCCCTTTGTATACAGGTCTATAGCATTGCATCCTGTTGGATTAATACCCAGGTTTATTTCATTCTACATCTAGCTGTTTTATCTTTCTACCTTTGGCTATGCGGTGAACCATCAAAATGGGTGAGACATAATTATATCCTTTTTTATTGTGATGCTGATGAACCTGTTTTAGTCAGCAGCTACATGTATCTAGAAAGACTATATTTACTTGAGCTAATTCTTTGAAATACATCCATCACTTATTTCATTCAACAATAGCAAAATTGATTTGGTATTACCAGTGAAAATTGGCAGTGTGAACAAAAAGATTTATTATTCAATGCACATATCAAGAGGATTTTTTTTTATTTGTTTAAAAATAAATAGATAAAAATATTAGGCCTATGCTGTACAGGCATATTTTAGGGAATTACTATTAACTATTACATGTAGATAGGTCTGAAGATATGTTACATGTAGTTCACAAAACAGCATTTAATCCAGTGAAGAATCACATGCATAACACTTCTTTTAGAAGTAGAAGCTGTGATTTTATGTCTGCAATTTTGTGCACCTAAATCATTCTGTGTATTTCATTCGAAAGGTCTCTCTCTATTGAACCTTTTGATAGAATGCTTATGAGAAGAATGCACTTGATCTTTGACCTCTGGAAATTCCCATTCAACCTTGTACTGTTGGTACATCTTCCATTAGTGTCAATTCATTGATGTTCTTTATCTGATCCAAAATTCCAAAAAAAAATTCTAGAACCATTTCAAAAATCAAGGCTTTCACCTTTTATTACATATTCCATCAAATCTGTTTCTTTATGATGTTTCATTATTGACTGTAAAAGATATTTTCATCCGGTATTTGTGCTCCTGTTGCTTCACAGAAATTTGTATGTGATTCATAAAGTTATGTTCCTTTAGGCCCTATTTGATGTTTTATCTCTTTCAGAAAGGGCTAAGAGTTTCCAAACATGAAAGGGTAACCTAGTCTCTTTAAGGGGGTTTTACCCCAGGCCTGCGTAGAGTTGCATAGTGTTGTGTAGCTACTACGCTGAGCTTATGCTGCCCTATGCTGTGTCTACGCTGGCTTATATAACAATACGCCGATGGATGCAAAAAGTTAAACATATTTGATTCTTCGCGTTCTCGCTGCATAGAGCTCTGGAATGTAGGTTTTAAACAAGTCTGTGCGACACTACGCTACTGTAACCAATGTTTGAAAAATATACGAGGGTCGGTTGCACAGATTAGACATAAGGAGTGCACATGCGCACATGACTCACCGAACCGTACTGTGTGTATTGGCGGCACATAACGGCATTTTTAAATTCGAGCAAAGCGGTCCTCTTAGTGATTGTCTCGTGAGACAAGGGAAAATAAAATCACGGTTTGCATCTAAATTACAGTTTTTCATTTCAAATTATAGATAGTCTCTGCAAGTCTATACAACACTACGCTACTGTATGCCATGCTACGTAATAGTACGCTACCCTACACCACTCCAATGAAAAATTTTTGCGTTCGCCTCTTTCCTTCTCTGTTCGATCAAGTCAATCCTGTGAGTAGTAACATTTTTTCATGAGTACGCAGCCTCATTTCGGCGTACTCAGTATGCTTCAGTACACTTCAGTACGCTTCAGTACACTGCACTGCGCAACTCTATGCAGGCCCAGTACGAAACCCCCTTCAGGAATTTTACAGCTTTTGATAACTGTTCATGAAGACCAGCTTGACCAGCTGATGATCTAACATTGTCTCTAGAGACAGTTGTTCTGGGTTTTGTATCATCTAAGGGTTAATTAGGGTCATAATGTGGGTCTTTGGGTAGGTTAAGTTTAGGATGAAGGGGTAGGGTTAGGTATGATCTGCAGTTGAAGTTTAGGACTTTGTTAGTTAACGGTAGAGTGCTTGTTGCCAGAGCATTTGTCATGAACTCCATCGGGCTTTGACCATTGAATTCATGATTGAATTCAGTGGCTTGCATACGAGAAACAGCCTTGGGTGATATCTCACAGTTTAGAAGACTATATTTGCAAGATATTATTCTTTTTGGACAAGTTATACTTCATAATGCAAAAGATATACTGTTCCTCAGTAATTGGTGAATTTTAGCTGTTATTCTTCACTTTTTGACAGCTTGTTAAATCTCACAAATAGATGTAGAAAAATATCCTCCTACGCAGATATCAAATGTCATCACATATAGTTATTTATAAAAAGATCTGACTGGTGTACTGTGTCACATGACCTGTATCTGGTGCCTTTATTACAAGAGATGTTAACTCCTCCTTGTAGTTTCAAGTTTATTTATTTCCACTTTGGTAATTGTACACTGTATATGAATAATCTGTAAAACAATAAACATAACAAGACAAAACAGAACAGTTGTATGTATGGAAGAAAGGCCACAAAAAGTTAAGGCACTGATGATGTAAAACCAAACAGAAAATGCTTAAACTGTATGAAAAATAAATCACTTTATGAATTTGGAAGTCAGCATAGGCACTTAAAGACATTGGTTAACATTGTTATAATTTTTTTAAAATCTCATTTTGTTACTTGAAAATGGGATAAACATAAGGGTTTCAAAGTATAATATCCACATGAAGCATTTTTAAATATCAAAAATGTGAACCAATGTTTGAAAAATATACGAGGGTCGGTTGCACAGACTAGATATAAGGAGTGCGCATGCGCACATGACTCACCGAACCGTACTGTGTGTATTGGCGGCACATAACAGCATTTTTTAATTCGAGCAAAGCAGTCATCTTAGTGATTGTCTCATGGGACGAAGGATAATAAAATCACGGTTTGCATCTAAATTACAGTTTTTCATTTCAAATTATGGATGGTTTCAGGGTTTTTGAGTACAAATACAAGTCCTCATACACATGTTTCATCTTAATTTGCGAAATTTTAAATCAGCTGCTCGCAAAGTTAGCCAATGCCTTTAACCTTTGTAGGAGGAATTCTTAGTTGAATGAGATTAAAAACTCATAGGAAAAAAATTAATAAATATAGTTATTTAGGATACGTGTGGATGAAATGAATGATTCATCACCTCCTTGATTGCACAGTTTGTGTTGTTTTACCCTTGACAACTTGGTAAGTAGAGCAATTTCAGTGTAATAGCTTTGTGCGTTATGATATATTTGTCTAACAATTAAATATCAATGTATAGGCCTATACTGTCAGCAATGCAAAGCTATGTACAATTAAGTTCAGAGTACTATGCAAAACAATTGGTTTTAACTGGAAGTACTGTTATAGACCTTTTGATTAATTCATGGAACTATTTTGGGTCATATCCTTGTTTTTTTTTTTTAATCAGTTCTCAAAGTATACCTAAAATGGGGGGGGGGGGGGGATAATAACCATGAAGCCACTGTACTTTTTAATTTCAACTTTGTTACTTTTAGGATATGGGGGCCAGCTTTTCTCTTTTTGATAGCCTTGAATAGGCTGTGCTCATTGATCATTGAATGAAACTAGATTTATATCACCATGTAGGATGATAGACATTCCCAATAAACTTGCTTGTATGAAACAATCTTCAGCAGTACTTGTAGCATGAAAATAGGACATGGTCAGATTATGGTACTTCCAAACCTTTTCCTTAATTTAAAGGAGAATGCAACCCAGGCATCAGTGTGCTCTTAGTGAATGGAGATGACCAAGAATAGTAAACAGTGAAAGTTTGAACAAAATCAGACAGTCTGTTCGAAAGTTATGAATTTTGAAAGTTTCAGTAAATCCCTATTACAGGGATCCTTGAGTTGGCAACTTTCCAGCATCTGTGATGTCATTGTGGACAACTCCATTCATTTTGTGCATAAATCTTCAAAAATATTAATATTCAAAAAATTTCAAGTCAGGAATCAACATAATTCTTCCCAAAATGCTTGCAGAATTGATGTAGCCATGTCATTCTCAAACAATAAATCAAACAAATTTCCATTTTTCTTGAAAATGAAGAAAATTTAAAATTCTGTTTACAAAATAAATGGAGAGTTGTCCACGATGACATCACAGATGCTGGTGGAGTTGCCAACTCAAGGATCCCCATAAAAAGGATTTATTTAAACTTTCAAAGTTCATAACTCTTGAACAGATTGTCCGATTTTGCTCAAACTTTCACTGTTTACTCTTCTTGTTCTTCTTCATTCACTGGAAGCACACTGATGTCTGGGTTGCATTCTCCTTTAAGTTGAGGAAAGAATGTTTATGCTGATCCTTCCATACAACATGAGTACGCCTACACCTCATGCTTCTGTATATGTAACCATAAGCTCTTGTATGTTGACCTATGACCTTTGCGTGGGCTTGGAATGAGCTGCTCACCGTGATAATTAACCCCTTGCATACTTATAAACCATGCTGTTCTTATTTTCTCTATAATGTAGAGTACTAATGATATGGTAGGAGTTCAGAGATGTACTAGTGGAGGAGATGTTTATCCAGTGGTTGATTTAGATGCTGGCATGCACAAATAGATAGAGACTAGTATATCAAACATATTATTTGATTGTAGGAGGGGCTGTCTTTATACAGAAAGTACAAAAAATAAGAAAACATTAAGATATTCCGAAGCATTCCAGACTTTTAGTTTGTTTGATATTTGAAATTGGTGGAACATGATGGGAGTTGAAGATTTTAACATTGTTTTTTTTTAGTTTTGAGAAAATAATCTGTGCAGGTGGTACTGTATCCTGGGACACAGTACAGTTCTAATATCATTTTGGGCTATAGTTTCAGCCATGCCCCTCAAAGCAGTCAATGGTTGTACAATATAGACTAGGCCTATTAAAGTACATGAAATAAAAAAAAACAGAGTAGAATTTTTATGATTGGTTCACATTAGAGTTGATTCGACTGAAGCTTCTAAGCACTACTGTCCATCTGATGGCCTAAATTTTTAACCTTACCTATCAAGTGTGTGTCACATAATCCTTGTAAAATATAAATCACATCAGATAATGAGTTTTATTCATTTGAATCATGACATACGTAATAGCCAACAGGCCCTACATTTTTGTGATGTGAATATCACTTTTTGGAAATGAAGTGAATGATCTTTTTTTTTCAAACTACGCCCTCCTGTAAACAAGAAAAATTTATAAGTATAAGAATTTATTGTCCATATTAGGAAATTTGCTTTCCACTGGTTGTCAGAAGAAATGATACAGTGTAAACGAAACATGCAAATGCCATATAAATAAATACAATATAAACATGTACAAAAATGTATAAATACATCCAGGAGACATAATGAGTGAAAAAGAGGGGAAAAATACATAGGATTTCATTTCATAAAGTAACTGAGTTCCACAAGAATTAGGTTGTAAGGGAATACAACTTTTGAAATTAATTATCATCACCATTACCTAGTTACTTCATGCATTAGCATCCCCTAAAAATATTGAAAAATTGATATTTTACATAAGTGTTTAACTCTAACTAAAATATGAAAATATAAACAATAATAATAATAATAATAATAATAATTAATAATAATTAATAATAATAATAATAATTATAATAATAATAATAATAATAATAATAATAATAATAATAATAATAATAATAATAATAATAATAATAATAATAAATAATAAGAAGAAGAATAAGAATAAGAATAAGAATAAGAATAAGAATAAGAATAAGAATAATAAGAAGAATAAGAATAAGAATAAGAATAAGAATAAGAATAAGAATAAGAATAAGAATAAGAATAAGAATAAGAATAAGAATAAGAATAAGAATAAGAATAAGAATAAGAATAAGAATAATAAGAAGAATAAGAATAAGAATAAGAATAAGAATAAGAATAAGAATAAGAATAAGAATAAGAATAAGAATAAGAATAAGAATAAGAATAAGAATAAGAATAAGAATAAGAATAAGAATAAGAATAAGAATAAGAATAAGAATAAGAATGAATAAGAATAAGAATAAGAATAAGAATAAGAATAATAGATGGGATTTGTAATGTGCCAAATCCACTCTGCAGAGTGCCCAAGGCGCAGATAATCAATTTTTATAAAACTTAATAATGCTTTCCAATGGTGGTAGTCTTCAACAGTGTGTTTTATTGTTTGAAAGTGAATTGGAGATTACATGCTCTGTATAAAATTTACCACAAGACAAAATAGAATTCAGTTTCTTTTATCTCCTTCTATAGAAAAGAAAGCTCATTGGATATGATTCATTAGAAATGATTGGCAAATCACTTCATAGAAAGGGCACATTGTTACACAGAGACTTCCGGGCGCTTGCAGGCAATCAAACTTAGCAAACAACCGCACAATAGTGAGTTAGCAATCAGAACTCTACCCATCAGAGTCCAATTGCAAATATGAGGTGAAAACAAAAGTAGGCACTGACAATGCTCAGGTATGTCCTTTTAGGGATATATTTGTAGGTTGGTGATTGTGCGGAGGCTGCTAGGTATGTGAGTTGATTGATTCTGGTTTGTGTATTGTCTATGGGGTCGGATCCCAGAATGTTCTAATGGGCCTCTCATTGCTAGGTGTTTGACTTTCATTGCTTTGTTACATGTTGTCCTTCTGCGAATTAATACCCCATTCTTGCGGGGAAAGATTAGGTACAAGTTTGGCACTTAAGAACCACAATCAATGATGCTTGGTCGATGTGCAATAACACATCATAATGTAGAAGAGGAATCAAGAAGTGGCATTTCCTTGATTGGTGATTATGAAAGAAGATATGATCGCACACAGGGTAGGCTATGCAGGATGCTCACTTTTCTCTACAAGGCTCAAAGAAAAACTAAAAATCAACTTTTCTAATGTACCAGTTTGGGAAGAGGAATACTTATATTCAGTAAGTTTCTGAATTTGTAATGATTTATTAATGTCATTCATAAAAACCTAAAACAAAAGAAAAAAATGATTCTTCTGATAATGGGCATTTTTATCTTAGTAGTAGTAGTAGTAGCATGGTTTATTAAAAAACTGAAAATGGTGGCCCAAAGGCTGAATTACATTCAATTTACAATTTACAGTGAAAAGTAAAAAACAGATCATAGTCAAAACAATTATGATATGTGACACATGTTATACATAGACTTTTAAAAAATGTATAAATTTAGAAATAACAGAGAGCTGGTAAAATATTCTAAAAGCTACATATTAGAACAGAGAAATATGGTCTGAGTAGATATAATGATCATTTATGATCAATGGGAACTAGTGAAAGAAATGATAGATATAATTGGATAGGGTAAAATTATGAATTTATATAAGGCCCAGGAAAACATAAATTTAATTGTGAAAGGGTGATTCAATGTCTTTCAACAGTATACAAATATTTTCAAGCAGTTATTCCATTTTATCCTTCAAGGAAATTCACTCGAAAGAATTTCATTACCGGTACTTCTGGAATTCAAGCAAATTAAGTTTTACTGCTCTATCACCTCAGCCATTAAAAGGGTTTGATTAGGCATCACTTTTATAATCATTACAAAGTACAGTGATTTCTCATGGCAAATTACAGGTACAGCACTCAGTAGTATCTTGCTGAAGATGTTTAAACTGAATTTGCCTTACATGTAGGTCTACATAATATTAGAATCTACCATTTATGTAAAAAAAAATCTTACTGCAGTCTGATTTGACTATTAACAATACCTGGGTTTGTCAGATGATTTTTGGACACCACTACGACAAAGCAGGAAGATAGAAGGGGTCAATATACAGACTGTGGCTTTTTATTGTTCTGTATTTCAGTAGAAAGAGCTATCACTTTGTACATGTAAGTCCCTTGTTAAATCTTATCACAAGGCAGTGCTTTATATCTCTTATAAAAGAATCTAGGACCTTGCCCTGAGGATCTCTTTTGTTATCATGGTTGTTTTATTCTTCTTTTCTCTCAAACCTTTATCTAAAAGACACATTAAACCTTGTTCAGTATTTTATTGCAGACATATGTTGTTGTTGTTGTTGTGGTAAGTGGTGGTGCGTCGACAAACTTGTGTCCTGGGCACCAGGCGCTATACAGAGATTCTTCAGGTCTACTCCGGTAAAATTTCCTCCAATTTCTATAAAATAAAAACGCTATATATTACTGGTTCTTGTTTAATAATAAAGAAAGTGAATTAATTCCCTAAACTCATGGGAATCGTATACTGAAAGAAGTGTGCATTATCAGTAATTACTATTTACACGTAGTCTAGACTTTCATTCTCGTGTCTCTAATGTATGTTAGGATATGATCATAGTTGTGGGGGTTGTATAGTATATTCTCTAATGTCATCTGATCATTAGTGTAGTTTAATTTTTGTTGTAGGGAAGACCGTTGTAGCGCATATTTTGGACATGTTAGGAGAAAATGGGTCATGTCATCACGATTCTGACAAAAGTCACAAAGGCCAGACATATTCACACTCTATGTACATCTATCTTCGAGAATACTAAATTTGACCAGTTACAAAATAGGAAGAGACACATCTTATTTTCAGGATCATCTTCAGATTTCTTAATCTCTTGTTTGTTTTGTAGGTTTACTGTAAATTTAGAAGTCTTGAAGTATTGCAACAAAATGTATACATTAGCGCTCATCATAGGAAGACATATTCAAGTGGAGAGGGCACTCTGGATTATGTTTGAAGTGAATATCTTGAAGTTTTTAGACTCTTAGCTCAAGTTGGAAGAGTAGCCAGTGGCCAATGCGTACAGGGGTATTACTTAATCTGCAGATACAGACCCTATTTTGACACATATGCACAATTCTGTAGAGCCTTGCTTTGCCAGTTGCTGGCTGTGTCAGGAGCACTGTTAGCTCAGTTAGTCTCATACATATGTAGTTCAGACACTTGAATGCGTTTTTGTGGTTGACCAGGGTTTGTGCCTAGTTCGAGTGCTGACTGGCTTGGGGAAATTGGTCATAATACAAGGTGTATAAAATGCAAGACAATTTGAGAGGCATCTCTAATGCCCTTTTCATATTAGGGGTGGAAGCATGCTTAGTGTGGACAAAGTCTGGACTTGGCACACTTCTACAGCTAATACGAACGCTGATCAGCATCAGCATCAGCATCACTCAATCCGTTGTTAGTCCAGACTTTTTGACCCACCTCTAGAAATGTGTTAAGTCTGGACTAAGTCCCGACTGGAGGTGGATTCCTTATAATATGAACGCTGCCTCCACCACTTGATGTGGATTTAGATTTGCTTTCTGTGGGTTTGCTGTATATTTTACACAATCCCCCCCCCCCCCGGATGGCTGGGGGGGGGATAAGACAACTTAGGGTTTTTAGGTATGCCATGTGTGTAGTCATGAAAACAAATGTGCTTACATGTGTATATGTAGCTGATGTTATAATGTTATGTACTCTAGCTACTGTCAATATGAAAGGTAGCACAATTTTAGATGAGGATAGAGTCGGTATCTGTGGCAGCGAATATGAAAACGTTAAGGAAAATCTTTAATGTGAACGTATCTCATCAAAGCTTTCTTTCTGCTAGGATTAGCCACACAATAGATGATGAATGCTCTACTGATCTTCCTATAGACAGGATAAGAGAGATTGAGATTTACAGGCTTCGTAGTCTAAAGCCGAAATGAAATGGAAACAAATTTGAGGATAAGCTGGAGGGTTTTGGGAGGTATTTGAGAATAGGGCTAGTTGTAGAAGAAAGCTAGGACCCCCGTTCCTTTAACAATAGCACTATATATATATATGTAGAAATGAGGAAGAAAATACATTGTAGACAGAGTAGGATTACAATTCATAGTACTGTATGAGTTAGAGAATTAAAGATAATCAACATGTAATTCTGGTAATGGAATTCTGATTTCTAGAGATCCGCTGGAAATCATTTACTGGAAAGCATTAACGCATGCATATGTGTAGGAGTATATGTTTTCTACTTATTATACTTCGATTGGCTTAGTTCAAATCATCAGGTGATCACATATATATTCACGTCACATAATCATGTTGTCACATTACATGAAATTAAATCTTTTAAAGTGTCAGGTCCTTACTTTATGAAAAAAAAAGTACAGCAAATCTATGAATATTCATGTCTTAAGTTGAGCCTGACTCATTGTAGATAAGAGAGGCGTATTTCATGAACATTTACACCTTAACTTTTGGGAATTTAGGGCATATAATTCACAAAATGTCGCATAAAGGGACGATGTGATATGATGGTTCGAAGTATAAGCCTCTCAATTGGTGCATGTGGTTTGTCATCTTAAACATTGAGTTAAATCAGCACGATCCTAGATCACTTTTTCGAGAATTTAATTCATGTTATAAAATCAGAAGTATTTACTCATAGAAGTCTTGAGGTGACGCATGATATGTGATGTTATTTATAACGAGGTGTACCGGGCTATACCAGCAGCCTGTTTGTTGAAACCATCATAAGCCTAATACCCTGTTTATATTAGGCAAAACGAGAGGTAAATATAACCTCCAGAGGTTATCTCGTGCCGTCCCTTGTCCAACTGAGATATAAACACTCGCAATACAAAGAACAAAGCACAAATGTAAGGTAAACGCAAGGTAAACAATCATACAGGACAGCCTAGCAAGACACAAGGTAACCTCCTGAGGCATCCAACGTGATCCCTTGTTGAAGTGCAGATATAACACTCTTTGGGTAGCAACTGGAAGTCTTGCTTGAAACCACGCGCCCTTGCTCTTCTGTACTGAATGGCCATAGAGATTTGTATAAAGAATGAGTTACGTCAATTTGCTGATGGTGTATTCACAATAACATTGCATTTTACCTAGTTCTTTTGCAGACTTGATATTTATATAAAAATATATCACATTAAACCTTAATTTTTCAATTGGTCTGTTTCATGATTATGATTTTTTTTTTAAAAAGAAATATTCATAATATATTTGGATGTTTATGGCCAGCACGGCCTAGCCAAGCTTCTCTCATCATCACACTACTTCGTGCATACCAAAGCGCTATTACTTTACAGTACTAGTACTAATTCTGCTATCAATTAATCTATCGAATTCTTCTTCATAATTTCGATATAGCGTGCGTTTTTCACTGTCGACATGTTACTATGACAACATACCTTGTAATTACTGCAGGCATGAATGGTAATATAAATGGTACTCCAGGCTCGTTACCTGGTGTTTGAGAAGGAATATCATGCTGCATTTAACTCAGACAGTCATCTGGTGTGACACCGTGTGAAACAGATATAAACAGGGTATCAGTTCGTGTACATCCCATTGAAAGGCATTTAATTCTGAAACATGCTATTACGGGTTGTCAAAGAACTTAGTCTTATGACAGTTTCAAGAAATTATTCAGTAAATCAAATTTATCTAATTTGTCAATAGCTTTTGTGGTGCCACTAAATGTAACCTTGAGATGTCACTTTTTTGGCAGCAGAAATAATGTTATCCAAAGTATCAGTTAGCATTGATATCAGATCTAATTATAGGCAATGTGTCATAACATTGCTATATACAATAGATCCATTCACCTGCATCCAGGGTTGTTAAGGTAGGACTATTGTTTTGAAGTACAATAGAAAACAAATTAGAAATAACATAGAGGCAATAGACCATGGTAAGTGATTATCTACTTATCCTAGTGAAGGCTCAGTTTTATAAACGAGGGCTGCGTTTCACGAAACCGTCATAAGTCTAACTTCTCGGACATCCCATAGAAACGCGTGTTGTAGAATTAACAGGCGTTTCAATGGGATGTCCATGAACTTAGACTTATGACGGTTTCGTGAAACGCAGCCCAGAGTTTTCAAAATACCGGTAGCTTGCTTAGCGGTGTTCTGATCAAGCAAAATCAGCTGTTATGCCAGTAGAGTATATTGATGAAGTAGCTGTGCTATGAATATGTTTATCCAGTTATTATTATCAACCCCTACAAAGATGTAAGAAGTGGGCTATTTCACTCTTTAGGTGCGTCATCATCGGAATGAAGTTCTGCTCTAGCCCGCTGTTCCTGATCCCATGAATAGCCCAATTAGAGAATAAGCCAAATTAAAATTAATCTGTGTCCCATTTTCAACATGATAATGCTTTTATTGATAGCAAAATATTAAAACATACAAAAAAAAAGAATATTTAAATGTCCTTTAGCAAAAAATTATTTTAACTCGCCCACCTCTTCCCATGCATGATACATCCCCCCGCAAAAAAATAAATGCTTCTATTGATAGCAAAATATATGAAGCTCCTATTATATTAAAAAAAAAAAATTATTTGACCTCCCCCACCGTTTCCCGTACATACACCCCCCCCCCCCCTAAGAAAAAACATGTGAAACAGCAAGAGCGAGAGATATCAAGCTCCTCACTGCATGTACGTGCTGATCGGCTCCGTCATTTAAAAAAAAAATAAAATGAAAAAATAAAAGAATAATGGTAAAAGCAAAGTTTCAAACATCTCATCCTTGCCCTGAGAAGGACGATGACATTCAAACGTAAACATAAACCAGGTTGGCAGTAATTCATCATCACCCCATGTCGCTAAAAATAGAATAGTACTCATTTCTAGTTAAATAAGACCAACAGATAAAAGTGATCAACACACGTACATGGTATATGGGTATGGGAAACAAAAGCACATGGATTGGTATTGTTGCGATGCACCTGCCAGCCACGGGTAAGATATTAAAACCGTACGCTTGTTCATTCACAGTGCACATGCGCACCAACTTTGGGCTTAAGCTCGAAGTGGGTCGTTTCGGTCTGATGAAGACGCAATCGCAAACTGAAGCTAGCTTCGACCGAATATCCCTGGTCCACCTTGAAGCGGGCTAGAGCAGAATTTCGTTCTGATGAAGACGCACCTTTTGAGTGTGGGATATTACATTTAGCTGTTATGCTAAGTATACTGGTAATGTGTATTTATTTGTGAAAAGCCCTTGATTTGGCTTGTGAGGGGGATAATTTGCAGTCGAAAATACAGACAGACATAGTAAGATGCTCTCTGCAGCTCATGCTAATTTTGATAGCAAGACAGAATAAGCTGGACATGCTCTGATAAGCCCCGTTCATATTACCGGCCTTTCTATAAGATAGGTACAACACTTTGGACTGCTGGTAATATGAACGGCTCCAACCGAATATTGCAGTATTTTGCTTCCTCGTATTTTACGTTTATTTTGAGCATATTTGACGACTATTTTACGCTTTGAGACCTAATAATTTTACTGTTATATTGCAAATACCTGGTGTGTATGAACAACATCCACAAAGTAGGCACAACATTTACGTCTCGTCGACAGGGTTGACCCTTTGCCACAAAAGCACATTGTACACTGGTTAACCAGGATGCAATGCGGGACTTGCTGATAGAACAGAATACCGTAATATTGCAGATACGAATATGAAGGGCAGTGAAAGGGAGAATATTGCAATATTATGGTAATATTACGGTATTTTGCCTGTAATATGAGCAGTGCCCAAAGGAAATCGCTTACCGGTGTGCATCAGTAATATTGAGGTATTGGGTAGTTTGAACGGGGCTATAGAGGCTGGGGACTTCAAGGTTGATAATTCAGATTCCAGTATCTTGATCTATAGCATTTTTAGCCAACAGAGAAGCACCTTTGGGGAGTTATAGTCAAAATCAGACATTAATTCTTCTGAATTTGTCTATGATACTAGTGTAAAGACATGATTGTTGAAAGTCAAAAATCTATTCTGAATTTGTCCTGAAAGTGTCAAGACATTGCAAAGAGAAATTGAAAAAAATAGTGAATATCTGTAATTTTGCTTGAAAAGAGATTAAGTTCAGTCCGCTCTCATGCTTCATAAGATTTGGAAGAATAGAAATCAATCAGGTAGACACAATACCGTGGATTAGAGCTAGACTTCAGAAAGCTTATGTTATTGGGTCCAGAGAAAGGCATAGTAAGCACAGTAAGTCCTGAACACAATCCATGAAATTGTTGTTTACATCATAATTTTTCATCTTGCTTTACACAGTAATGTTTTGACTTTCGATATTATTCAAGTAGATTGATCTCTAGAGCTATTCTCCCTCCTTTGATTGATAAATAGTTTATAATTCAATTTTACAGTTTGATGCTTCATGTGGTCTGTACCATTCTGTACTCAACTCCCTCCCCCCCCCCCCTCTCTCTCTCTTCTTTCTCATTTCTGTGCTTGCATTTTTGTTCATTGCCCTTTTTTCATTGTACTTATGTCCTTATTTTCCTCTTGCCTCCCAGCTTCTATGTTTTGTCGCTAATATTGTATAAAGTGAAATAATATTCTTATAAAGGCTGGCTTGCTAACTTCTTACTGATGATTATATGAGTTGGCATATGGTATACAGTTACAAGTAGGTCCATCCCCTCTTCATCTGTGCTCTTAAACCTATCAATTCAATTCAATTCAATTCAATTCACTTCAATTCATTTCAATTCACTTCAATTCATTTCAATTCAATTCATTGTTCCCCTCCCTGATTTAAAGTGCATTTCCCCCTATATTAGTCAGTGGTTTGGAGTCATCTTTTTTTGCAAGTTCTATTTTTCATAGTCTTTTTCTATTTCAACTGCTATATCCTTTTTCTTCTGTCTACTACCATGCATACTTCCGTGTAGGCCAGAACACCACTATGCTTCTACTGCAATTGCCGTAAGTCCACCTGTTAAATCTCAGCAGTTTGATCTTGGTTGGTACTGGAGCTTACTTGCCAAGAAATGCTTGCCATATCACGGCTGGATAGCTGATTTGTTTTGGCAGATCTCACCAATTTCATTGATTCACTTTGACTGAAGTCAAGAGCCCTTTTGAACTCACTCTGCCATTTTCCTCCATTTCTAAAACAAAAGAGTTTTTGAAAAATACCAAAATATTACAACACCAACCCAATGTTGAATGTCACAACTAGTTAATAGTGTGAGAAATATCTCTTGACTATACAAGCTATTTTACTATTTGCTGTTTCCCACTTGTAAATGTGAAATTCCCCAAGCAAGAGGTTTTTTTTTTTTTCCCTCTGGCCCTTCATTTAGTTGATCTGACTGCAAATGTAGTGAAAAGTTAAGATTGTGAAGTGATTCTACCTTTTAAACTTCTTTACAGGGCCTGACGCTTACTTACAGGTGTCTGATACATGTTGGGTAAAAAGAAAAATTAACCCCCAAACCCTGAATTTCAACAGTTAAAAGTGGCCCCATCGTACATACCCTCAAAATTTCAATCAAGGCCCCACTAGCTGGCCCCTCAAATGGATCTTTAATACTGGATGATAAACAATGTGGAATTATATCAAGCTACATATACCTGTAATCTTTCATGAGGTTCAAGTTCATATCCCATCACCAACATGATTTTTTTAGCTTTTTATTATGAATTCTCCAGACACAATTGCTGTTTAAAGGTTCATTGCTGCACGACATGCAAACTACCACAGTAAAAGTATGAATTTAATGTAGAGGATCAGCATGTGGGGATTAGGTAAAGTATTGGCACAAAATGAAAGTCTATAATAAGCCTTTGTTATACGCAGATAGTTTTCTGTCTGATTAATATACATGTACAGATATATGAATTCTTGATCATTTACATGCACACGCACCTTGAGCACTCCACAGAGTGGATTTGGTGCGACATATATATATATATATATATTATTATTAAAGCTTATGTCATTTTAGAAGTCTAACTGAAGTATCATGCTTACATGCATGTGATGCTTAAAAGTTTGAAATACTTTCAAAAGATCAAATGAGCTATGAAATCATATAATTCTCAAAGCGGTTCCAGTGCTTTGTAATGCATTTTGCTGCATATGAAGCTAGATATAGTTCCTGCCTTCATGTATGCATGATAGAACGCTTTGTGTTTTTGTATTTACTTTTGTTGTTTACTTCACTCTTCACTGTGATTTTTACGGTCAGTAGATGTTAAGGACACATAAAATTTTTAGGTACATGTATTGCATTCTCATCATACCATGTAGGTTTATATGCAAATGTAAAAATCATGAAGATAATACTGAGTACTTGTCGTGATTTCATTCTGGAAAAAAATTAAATGTAAAACGAGAAGTCATGGAGAAAGATTAATAATCTAGTGAATGTGGTGTACATACTATGAATACTGTTGTGTGTTGTGAGATTTTGACATCTTCAAAATTATTAGAAATTTCTTCAATTTTGCTGATAATTCACGTATACAGTGAAAAGTAATGTAAGGATAAGACTCCCTGGTATGTAAACTTATAAGGCAAATGGTATTGGTCCAAAGTTATGCAGTGTTTCTAGTCGAGGTTGGAATTTTGGGTTATTTGGAGTGAAATTCTATATTGTGTGATATTCCTGCTATGATAGTTTTCTTCATATAAGTAAAATGAATGAGAGAGCAAATATTTCTCTCTCTCTCCCCCTCTTAAAGTATGAGTCCTGCCATGGCACTAATGTGCCTTGGCAAGATATATATACATTTGCCACTCTCCACCCAGGTGTTACATGTAAGTGGGTACCTGGTAGTATGCAAAAGTCCTTGTGGTGGTTTGTTTAGCATCGTGAATGTCTGCAAAAGGTGCCTAACTGGAATGCTCTCAAGGGAGTGGAGAAGGTGCATACATTGTGCGGGCAAGCCTAAATCCTATGACTGGGGTAATAGTATTTCTGTGAAAGCACTTAGAGATATCAGAGATGTATTAGGCACTATAAAAATCCAGATTATTATAATCATTATTAGACCTTTCTCTTTAAGCCGAGTTATTGTGTTTTTCCCTTTGAAAGATATATTAGGAACCCAGCATGAACTGTTATGTGTAATTTGCTTTCCTTTCTATTATGAAGTAGATACTATAAAGGGGTATCTTTGAATGCTCATTCAGATGGAAATAACTTTAAATACAACAACTGAAAAACATAACTGGGAATAGTTCAGATATTATTGCTCTGTTTCCTTGAGAATTCTTTTGTGAAGCGACATGTAGTAATACTACATGTAAAAACTTGACATCACATAAAGTGAAGTGATGGAGACCATTGGTTCATATAACCAGAGCAGGAAATCTCTACTTGGTAATGTTTTACTAGGATAAACCTACAGTTGTTAGTTATGACCAGAGGAGGCAAACTTGTATTATACTATAATAGTTCACCCTCTCCCCCTTCATTCAGACAAGCAAAATTTGTTACATAGTGATACAAAGAGAGGGTAATAATTTCTCAGCTAAACGTTGCGTATTGAAACATCGTATGCTGAAATTATAGCAAGATGGATGTTTTAGCATCATTTTGAAAGAAGACTCGAAAAACAATAATAAGTAATCCATTGCCTTTGTGAACGTCATATCTCATGAAAACCTTACCACAACGATTTTTGCACAAATTTTATATAAATTTGCTCTATACATGTATGGGAATGCCTTTAATATGGAAGTAGGCATAGACCACGACATCCGTTACATCCTGCCTCTAGTCAAGCAAGGGATAGCAATGAGACAATATACTTTTAATCTCTTTTATCAACATGTCCTATGAACTGGCAGCAATAAGTTCTAACAGTTTAAATAGATTCTTCTGTAATATGTCAGTATGCTTTCAAATTGGTTGAAATTTTAGATCACTTTGTCTACCTATAGGCATTGATCTAGAACATCTGTGCATGTACATGCAGAGGAGATTATCAAATTATTTTCAAAATGTACTAAGAATAATCTGACATTTGCTCTAGACTTTATTTTATCTAAAATGTAGCATTCATACCTGAATCACATGTGAGTGTTAGGTTCAGTGCAGAGTTACATGTAGATATAGCATCAGTCCAAGATTGAAGTTGGGAGCCTTACTTGTGCTACAATTTGATACTGGGGAAATTATTGCCATATCATATAATTGCATAGTCATCATGAAATATAGTAATAGTAATGATGATGATGACGATGATGACGATGATGACGATGATGACGATAATGATGATGATGATGGTGATTATAATGATAATGATAATAATATTGCTAATGATGACAACAATAACTACAGCAATGATAATGATAATAATAATGATAGTATAGTAATATTGATATGTCTTATTTACCCAGGGTAGCCTCTTCGTTATTATGTATTATATTTTGGATCAGAAATTTATCCTTTCATGATTGGCTTAAAGACCTTCACGTGATCATTGGTATTTTCAGCTATTTCAGAATGTTGGCGTGAAGGTTTACTATTTGGGAAATGACGTCACTCTTATGACGACATTTTCCAAATAGTATATACTATTTGTGAAATGACGTCACAGTACGCAAAATCTATGCGCGAAATGAAAATTCAGTGGGGCATACGAGAGCTCGAGTGCGCACCATGGGGAACTCTCGCGGTGTCACGGCTACTGCGTTTTTCAATTTCCGATCACTTTGCAGTTTATCTGTATGGCAGAGTGATCTAACTTCGCGCACAGGACCATATCTCAAAAACTAGAAAAGATTGTGAAAAACTGGTAGCACCAATGGAAAGAGCACCCTAAAATTACCTTGGAAATTACTTTCCTTTTGAAATTAGAGATGGAATTTTGAAATTATGAATGAAAAATCGGCAAATTTGGCAGTGTTTTGCGTTCGTTCTGACAAAACTGGACTTGTCGACAAGGGTCTAGAATTCCTCTTTTCGAGAGACAATGTCATCAAAATAGTAAGTAAAATGTGATATCAATTTATTCAGTGGCATTTTGCCTTCCTGGTAATGCAATTATCTTACCTTTTATGGATCTCTATTTTGTATCAATCACTTGAAAACTGGCGTGCGCGAAGTTAGGTCGACGTTATTTTTTTAACACTTTTCCAGGTCCAGAGCGGTGCGATACGACATCGAACTTTGCGATCGCGATATCTTGCGAATTCTTCGTATCAATCAAGAAAAATATAAAATAAGAAAGTAAAATTCATGTACAAAATATATATAATCTTGATCCAAAATATAAAACAAATATACTCTGCCATAATTTCGAGTTTCTGGTTAAAACTATGGGCCTCGGTGACTCGAATAGTACCATTCACTTCGGGGCTGCGCCCCTCAGTGAATAGTACTATTTCGGAGTCACCTCTTGCCCATAGTTTTAACCAGAAACTCTCAAGGCAAAGTATATTTGTATACTATGTTCTCCCAGCAGACCCTGCAATCATATTATTACCCCTGGCTTTAGCATGGCAACCATAGTGCTCAGTGCATTCAAGGAATAAATCCTACCAGATACCTACTTAATGCCCCTGGGTCGAGTGTGGCAAATACAGATTAATGTCTTGCCAAAGATAGCATATCCATAGGTTTAGAACATTTGAACAAACCTGAGTGATTAAAGCCTATCATTTTTTATTTATAAGTGCAGCTCTGCTGTATGTAGATATGATAATAGAGTCTTTGAGTACTGCCAATGATGTACTAGTGAGTGCCAGACAGTTTAGACTGAGAATCTGGGTCATCTGCTTTGTTCATTTCCTCTTGAAATATGATTTTGACACTTATTAATGTAAAGAGGCCTTCCTTTTTGAATACATTCATCCTGATAGACATGTAACAACTCTCAGCATGCTCACTTTACTCATAGTAAATTAGTCTTCAAGAGACAGAAATTTTAAGTTTGATTTTTGGTTGAAATTACTGAATTCATAGGTGCACACAGTGCCACACAATCTCATGAAACCAGAGTTAACATGTGATCAGGTCTCACATGAAATCATTTTTTTTTTCCTCCTATGCTCTTGCTCTGTAGTGCAATTCCAGATAAGAATATCAGGGGGGGGGGGGGGAGGGATGTTGATCTGATATGCAAAAAAATCCCCTTCGAATTACCAGTACTATAATTGACATATAAGAGTAGCAAACAACAAGAGGTGAAAATATTTGACATTTTTGTATCTTCCATAAAACCGCTTCCCATTCACCAAACACAACAGAAACCAATTTGGTTTTGAAAGTTTGTCAAGTCATGCATCCCTTATCATAGAAAACTTTTTTTGTCTCCAAGCACGGGCACTACTCTGGGATTGTACAGGATCTGGATAGAGAGAGACTTATGTTTTCTACACGCATGTACCATACTCCATAACCATGTGGGATCTGAAATGTAGACTATATTTTCTCATCAATGACAAAGTCTATTCACCGTCCATGCAGGCCTTGGACTCCAGAATTTGTTTTCTATCTTCTCATTTATAAGCTGTGTCTCTGGATAATAGACTAGTTTTTACCTCCACTAGTCTGTTGCTAGTACTTTGCAGCCACAAATTTTACATAACAGTAATGTTGAGTCTGAACTATACACTATACCAATGATTATATGAAGTGTCGTACTTATGACTAAGGTGATTAACATTAAAGTTTTGTGTCAAGTTCCAAAGTTTCATGCTGTGAAAGACTCTCAGGTTCTTAAGTTTCACTGGTAGAAGGATTTCATTTGGGAGATCGAAGTTCATTTTTGATGGATGAAAATACATTAAAAGGCTCTTGTGACAGTACCTGTGTATTTTTGAAGAAGTATACTTTATATAGACATTTATGGCTGGCACAGCATGGTGTAGCATCTCATATCATAAAAAACCCTAAACCAAAAATCCACTGTAGCTTCATTCTGATCTGAGAATTGGGGGAAAAAACTCCTTGCCAGCTAGTGTATGTTTCCCACAAGCAATGGATGGATAACTGTAAGTTACAGTGTACTGTACCTTGACAATGTACCTCATGTTGACTGCAGCTATGCATGGTAGTATAGATGGTACCTTGCACACATTACCAGGTATTTGAGAAGGAATGACAGACCTGTACCTGTGTCACATCAGACTGTCATCTGGTGTGACACCTTGGTAGAGAAATATATATATATATGAACAGGGTATTAGACAAACATTAATCGTCACAGTGATGGCCACAATCAAAATGTAGTTCTCTTTTAGATACCATTCAGTCACTCTTTTCCATCATGACTGTTGGGATGTCCCTTAACTTTGAATTAAGATTGTACACCATCACGTCTATGAAGCCATGTGGGTGCTATCCTCTGCCTGAGGATGGCAGCCTCCAGCAGATGACATCTGACTTAACCTGGTCCTTTGCCCAATCTCAATGACCAGCAAGTTGTGCTTTGCATTGAGAAACAGTGATTTATATTGGTGGAGTCTTGCCATATTTCTGGGCCTTGGTCTTATGTTTTCTCCAAGACTTATTTTGCAATCTTCTTAACCGGTTGCCTACTGGAACCGGGTTGTCCATGTATTAAACCTGTGGGAACTAGAGGATTCAGTAGTCATCAGGTGCCATCAAGGTGATTTAACAATAGACTGAACATAAGGGTATGTTTCCCTCTAATCGCCAAGTATCACTGGAATTGGATTTGGTATTGAGTTTCTTTAGTGATGTGACTGAGGTTCTTCAAACCTTCCCATGTTTTCACTCTGATAGGATCCCAGTAGCTCCTATTATATATTCACTTGACCTAAGCTACATGTACATGTATATCTTGTCTTCTTCACCTTGGATATGTGTGAAGGTTTTTTGTTTGTTTGTTTGTTTCTTTTTTTTTTGACTCACAATTTGGGACAAAATAGTCTATCATGCAGCCATAGTGGTTTACCACAGTTAAAAGGTGATGAGCAGACTATGCAATTCTTATTGTTATTGCATAAGAGAGCATAGCACAGACTATGATTTTTTTAAAAATTAATATTGGTAATGTTACAAGCATTCTTAGCTCTGCAATCATTTTGATTGCTATGGTGAATATGTACAAGACCTTATTTTTTTCATCCAAATAAACTAGCCAATGCAAATTTCAGTTCAGATTATCATCAAACACTGTTCATTGATAAAAGCAGTGGTCAAATTCTCAAATGTCGCTGGCTGGAGATGAAAAATATTTTTCGCCTTTCATTTGTTTAATATTCAACTTGAGGAGGATGATAACTTCACAGCATCTTTACTGTTTTGCTAGCATCTTGTTACTGAATAGCTAAAAGCAAACAAATCTAGTCAATGATTTTTAACCCATTTGTGACAGGAATTATTTAAAGCCTAATTTGATCAGCTTTTATTCTTCAAATTGGCAACACCAACATTTTTATTTTATTGCTACATTTTTCTTATAAAATGTCATGTATCTGAAATGAATAAAAATTGACAGAAATTATGATGAGAAGTCAAAAAGTTGCCAATTTGCAGGGGAAAACGGTGATTTTAAACTTTCTATCACATTGCCAATTTAAGGATTTTAATGCTTATTTTCCTTTTAAAAAATTTCAGCATCAAACAACGAATATTGACGCAACCAAAATGGGCACAGTTTATGTAGAATTTTTTGCTCTTTCTGCTCATGTATTTGGTATGATTTTTAGGGCTTTGATCAAAAGATATTAGGCCAAACCACAAAATGTGGACCTCTGTCATGAATGGGTTAAGGGCTTACCAAAAATTGTACATAACCTTAAAGAAAGATTTAATGCACCATGACATAATTTATGTACATAGATGATATACTCTATCTCTTGTTATAAATTCATTCGTATATTTCATTTATTTATTCACTTTTGCAGTGGATCCAACAGCCGACAGTAATCAAGTGATCAATGAGATCACTGATAACCTCATCTCATTGAGAGTGCAAGGTAATCGTAATCGTATGACAAGAGGGAGCTCATCTTCACATACGGTGAGTAGCAATCTTTATACTTTCCATTGAAGAACTTGTCACATATTTCTTACTGATAGAAATTTATTGATGTAAAAAAGGTATGGTGCCCACCAATTTATGCTAGTAAGAGTTTGACACTGAATTTTTCCTCATCAAATACATATTTGCTACCCAGGCTGACCCTATTACTTTCAAAATGTTGATATGTGAAAGTTTAATGTTTGCATCAGAGAGCATTGTTTCAAGACCTTATTACACCAACACGATTCATCAATGAAGCCTGTATGTATTTGTCAAAGGCTAATTTTTATAATTTACTTCATACATTCATGCTGATGGAATCTTTTCCAATCGAGACTAATTGCTATACCTGACTATCGTATAACACCTGCTGTATCTCTGTAGCCTAGCATTATGAACCAGCTTGTTAAGAGATTACTCTACCTCTTTTAATCACCCTAATTCATTACTGACCCATGAGTTTGTTGAAGGAGGGGGTTAGTTTCCTGTCCCCTGTCATATGTGTTTACCCATGATAGAACCCTACTGCTGTTCCTCTGTCCTAGTTCCTCATTCCAGACTCCAGAATACTTTTAGGAAATACTTCTCCCTTCACATACTGTTGTTCTTATTATATGCATTAAAATGAATGCACACTAAAATAATGCGCTGTGAACTATAGAAATCATATTTAAAAAATCTAAAAGTTGCAGAGGGGAAGCTTTAACTTCTGAGCATCCATACTCTAATCCCTTTGTTGTGCTAGTGTAGCCTTATGTTCCTTGGAGTCAAGTGACCGTGGCCTTAAGTTCCTTGGACATACATAGTATAATAATAATTATATACAAAGACTGATCCCAGCAGGTTTGATGCCTATTTACTTGGTAATGATCACAGGTCTATATGTCTATATTTTGTGTGGGATACAATGTTGATGTCAGGGTGTTCCCCTTTTTTACCAGCATTTAGATGGCAAAAGAGATTAAATCAGTTCTGGCTTCTAACTAATTAAGCACTTATTGATAGACTATAGGCTACAAAACAACACAATAACAACTAATTACAATAGTATGGACTTTGTCACCATCTAATTAGTGTGTTGGTTTATCCATTTACCCCTCCATGGTTTTTAACTGCATGCATGCTGTGCTTTCATGAATATAACAGTTCAAAGTTAATTAAATTAGACGCAATACAAAAATGTCTTTGACGAATGACTTTTTCCTGAAAATCAAAACTTAACGTAAGATTTCTCTTGCCTTTCGAAAAGAAATAGGCATTTTCGAATGAATGAAAATACAGACAGTGTGATCTGTACTACTTTCACCAACACAGTGCTTTACCTGTAATAGCATAACAAATTAACATTTCCTTTCTGTGAAATTAAAGGTACAGTTGGAATATTAAAACATGATTAGAAACAAAGCCCTCACCGTGTAATGTTAATAATAAGCCATTGTTTTGATAAGGATTGCAGGTGTGGTTTGTCTAGTGTGGTTTGTCTAGCGTGGTTTTTACTGGTGGTTGCCATAGTAATGAGAGCATGTGATGTTTGTGGTCTAACCATGTCTGCTGTATGGAAGAGAAGAAATAGATCATGACGTGTTCCATTAATCACAAACATGCTTTAATGAAACAGGCCCGCCAGTGAAAGATACCCATCTCTCTTTTTTTTTTTTTTATAAAGCTTCCACTTTTCTAATTATTGATGAATTGAGAAAATTGCTTTTCATTCAACTCATTGTTTCGAAGTTTGGACTTGAGTCAGAATATTCATTGTTTGGACTTGAGTCAAAATATTCAATATTTGGTAATAGGATAGATTATATACTTGGATAAAATTTCTGCTATATTACCTCTGTAAGCTGAATTATTAAATGTAAGTAATGACTATTTGTAGATATAATCTGTTTATATATAAATAAGGGAAAAGATGGTTTGTCTTTACATCTGGGATCGACTGGGTCGGTCAGTCCCAGACATAAATAATCATAAATAATTAATTGATACACATCTGTCAAAACCCAATTCGAGAGAGAGAGAGAGAGTTTGTAGCTTTATGTTGTTTGATGTCATGCCTCTACCTCTACAGATCATTTCTATTCTATAAACACAGGCTGCATCCAACATGAAGGGCTGCATGATCAAGTGCAACAGGTTTTTCCCTCTGACATGCAGAAACATATGCTTAGTGTGTCCCTAGCCTGTCTCCCATTCATAAAAACAGTACTCGTCTCAACTCCATGGTGCCTGTCAGTCTATGTGTATCGTATCTCACCCAAACTCAATTACCTGCTATTTGACTATCAAACCATGCACTGATCCGCTCAATGCGTAATGACACTTAAACCCGGCTCTATTTCCTCCATTTAGCCTGCACAAGCACGCAGCGCAGGAGTTCTTCCGCCGGGGGTATTTTTAGCGCGATTTGGCGGCAGAAGAGAGGAAGTCGTTTGAGATAGATCGCTGCTATGACACAGCCTTAATTTCTTTTTTGTGGATACCATACTTTGCAAATCAGCATCATCCCTGTTGTGTCACCCACCCTTCACACTGTCAATATCTGGATAAAGCCTGTCCAGCTTATATCTTGAATTGTACCGACTACATTTTCTGAGTAAATGATGAAAATAAAAGGATTTTCCTCAAATTGTAGTCATATCTCTCTGAAGCTGCTCAAAAAACAAAACAAAAAAAAGCCAGTAGAGTGTGTCAAGTAAAAAGATTGCCATTTGATCGCTTTTCCTTCTCTCTATTTTTTAAAGTGGCTTTTAAATACATGTATTGAAACACTAAAGGAGAAATGTTTAACTATTTACAAATTTCTTTCTAAAGAGGAAAATGTTATATCCAGAGTCTGTTTTCATTGCTTATGTTGATAACGTTTTGGATGGATATCTCATCAAAGCCCCTACTCCCTTTAGAAATATTCAAAGTGCTGAATTTACAGTACCTTCTACTAAAGCATTCTAAAGTTGATAAAGTTGAAATGAGGTTTAGAATCAGGATAAGAGGTGTGAAATTGGGATATAACACATTTCCATCTGATTCCCCTATGCATCCATTAGGATGAGATGGAGTGATTGCATATTTTTGCTGGTAAATGTTTGTGAAAGGTTGCGAGGAACTTTATATGAACCCATGCCAGGTACCACAAGTACTTTAAAGAAACTTCATGCGCTGAATCATAACTGTTACACATATAAAAACAAAAAAATTGATTAATGTTTGCTTACACCCGCACTCACTGCTATTCAAAGACGTCAAAGAAAGTAGAGAAATACGAAAGAGAAAAGGTTTGAAAGATTACATGCAAGTCCTTATATTTTCATTGTGTTCTTTATTTCAGAATGAGATTCGAGTCAAGTTTGAATTCAATGGCGAAAAGAGGTGAGTGGCATTGAAAAATCAGTTTCCAATATTTCATCCTTGTGATTTTGATAGAAATGTTTATCATATCCTTCCCCCTTTCTCTGAAAGGTTTTATCATTTTGGGGGGATGGGAACAGTTTAATAACGGGGCAGTGGGAAATCATTGTCATGTTGAACTGACTCATGTTATACAGAGGATATTACTAGAGACTAGCTTGTATGAAAAAAGGTATTGAATATGAGATTGATATAGATGGGATATTAATAGGGACCTGATAGCTTGATATCTGGTAAATATGACATATATTACAGATAGGATATTGGAAGGAGTTGCGTGTGTGAAATTTGATATCACATTGTGACTAGGATTTCTAAGAATACCTAGGCCATATTCCTTGTCTAATTGCAGTTTTTAGATCATCTTGAAGTTACAGTAACTCTTTCAAGTTGCATTCTTTACTCATTTTCTTTTAACACATCCACACACTTTATTTGACGATTTAGTATTGTACGTCATCTATTTAGGTCCTTATTGTGACTAAAATTTCTAAGAACACGTGCGCTATTTTCCTTGTCTAATTATATTTATTAGACCACCGTGAGACATTCTTTACTCATTTTATTTTCACACTTCCACACACTCTTATTCCTTTGATGATTTTAGCATTGAATATCATCTGTTGAGGGCAAAAGGGCAGGATTACTGTGTTGCTAAAGGATACAAATTAAATTGTACTATTCATAAAAAGTAATAATTATTGCAAACAGCTACCACATAGAATGTATAGAATTAGGTTAAAAGATATTCCCTGACCTTCTATGGAGTGATAGATAAGGAATATAAAATACAGGTAATCACAAGAGCCCACAAGGTCGCCAAAGCGATCAGACACACACGAGCTGTGATTTTTTTTATCAAGTTCTAGTATGAAACGATGCCCAGACCTTAGTTTCGTTATACAACGTTTCTTTATACGTCCTTTCATTAGTGTACAGACACACAAATCTATCGTATAGCTAGCTATACAGTTTCGGTGTACCCATATGACAATTTTTTTTGTGTCTGAACATGGGGTTGGGTTCTGGGCAAAGCCAGAACCCAATTTATGCGTGCAAGTGCATTCATGAGCGCTGATCAGTCTACTCATGAGTTACTGTAATAATTTTTAAGATTGCATTTAAATGTGCAATATCTCTGTATAGAATAAAGATATGAAATTCATATTTCAAATAATCTGGTGACCTAGAACTCCTAATATATGCAGAACAGAATATATCGTCTGTTGAGAACCAGATGGGCATTAACTCATATCATTTTATACAGACTTAATGCCCTTCTGGCTGATGATATTGTAGGTGATAGGTACACTCTATTATCAATTGTGTGAAAAGATAGGAAAAGGTTTCCAGAAGTCAGACTTGCCAAGTCAACCTTTCATTGACATTAGAAAGATATCAGTGGTAATTGAGAACAGATACGCCATGTCTCCAACTTAATTTCCTCTCCTATAAATTAGCATCTTGTTAGCGAAACTTCATGTGTTGAACTGTATAGTGTGTGAATGATGTTTCCTCCCTCGTGAAATGATGTTAGTTTTTCTTTCCCAGAAATCCTATCAAGTTGCCCTTTATACCAACTCTCATGAAATCTATGAATAGTGTAATATGACACACGTTGATGATTTATTGGTTTGTTTGTGGGCTAATGAATAATTCTACTTAAGATTTGTCACAATTCAGACAACAATTCAATCTTTTACTAGCTGTAAGTCTAAGATGAACAGAAATAAAGTTAATGAAAAATTCCTAGAAGTGAGAAAAGATAAAGGGTGAGAGTTAGGGTGATTTAACTAACAAACTCTGAAAAACTGAAGAAAAATAAAGAGGTCTCACGCGATAACAAAGAGGTCTCACGCGATAACAAAGAAATGTTTGAACACACTTGAAAATTCTAGCTAAATTACTATAAAAAAAAAAAAGCCTTGCTCAATTAAAATAATGTTAACCCAGATCTATATTTTAGAATTTTTCTGAGTAACCTTCTCCTACTTGCCCAAATCTTTTAATGTTCATGGAATAATTTACAGTCCAGAAATTCTATTTTCTTTTTGAATAAAGATAGTCAGTTTTAATTTGCGTGCATGCCGAGATATTCACAGTATTTGAGTTTGAAAGGTTACAAAGAGATAATAATCAGTGATTGTCACTCTTTCTTTTTTGCTCAGAATATTACAAATTCCAAGGCCGCTCAAGTATGATGACTTATTGCTCAAAGCAAGAACAACCTTTGGACAGCCTGTGGATATGTTTCTCACCAATCATAACAATACATTCTCGGTAGGTACAGTCTGTAGATATATTTCATTTCTCTTTACAAACAATTTCCAATGTTAACTGACTTCAGGAAGTAAGCAGAGCATATCTGACTCTTCTTCACTCTTCTCGAGTTTTTCCTTTTTTTTCCCATAACAGTGCTTAAGTACATATTTGTGACATGAGGGGTTTTTACACTGGCAAAATTTTGCTTAGTCCCGGACTATCGGTGGGGTTAAGGGAGGCCTTAGCCCCACCGATAGTAACGGACTTTCCTTAGCCCACTTTCTGTTTACACTGCTTTTTGCAAAAGTGGGCTAGCCCCACCGATAGTCCCGTACTAGCTGGCCCTGCAAAAAAGCAGGGCTAACCCCACAATTGCGGTGCTAGCACCGCAATTGCCATGCAAAGCAAGCTAGTGTAAAAAGGAAGAAAAAATAGTCCGGAGTTAGCGACGCAACGAAGCTCAAAGCCCATTGACCAATCAGAAATGAACGCTTATCAGCGAAAAGGGTCAGGTGATTCGTGCTTGTATTACGTGACTTACTGATATTAGCGCGCACTAAACGAAACAGAATTTGAGCTAAGTTGAAGTATGGACCCGGACGACAAGAATCTTCTGCAATTTCTCGTGTTTATGCTGCATATGAAGAAAATGCGAAATGAGGAGAGGAGGAGAAATGAAATGAAAAGGAGAATTCGACGTAGAGCGCGCGCAAAGCTAGCTAGCGATAGCATGCATGCTCAGACATTTGCGCGTGCGGGATACCCTTGGCCGGCCTTCGGAAATAGTACGGGATTAAGAAAATGCAAGTGTAAACAGCCAGCTATTCCTTGGCCCGGGCTAAGCGCATATTACGGGACGAACGAAAGTCCCGTACTAAGGAAAGTACGGGATTAAGAAATGCCAGTGTAAAAAGGGTAATGGCGTAGTATGTCATTAGTGGTAGTATTCCGTACAAACCATAATGATACATTCTTGGTATGTAAAGTTGATAGACTAGCCTTTTGACAAGGCCTCATATATGAATACCATTAGCAATAGTTTGAAGAGTCTTACAGTTGTTAACCTGCAAGTGGTGCCAGCCACTAGGTCTTTCTGCACAATTTGTATTGTTTAAATCATAATTTCTATGTTATATATTAAATTTTTCCTGCACTTCTTGGATAGCAGTAGTGATATTCATATTGATATGCTGATGATATATGGGCAAGATGAGGTCAGTCAGAGAGCTCAGCTGCAATTGCTTTAAATAGTAACCTTCTTAATTTGTAGAATAATTTTTTTCTCCCTTTTCATCTCCAGTTACTAATTCCAATCCGTAATCAGACGGATCTCAATCATGCAGTAGAGATCACTGATAATAACCCTAATGCAAAGAGTCTCAGACTTCATCTAGAACTGACCGGTCCAGGTACATCTTCAAACAACAATGGCAGCTCTAAAAGAGATCTCTATGACACTGCGGTAAGTTAAATGGTGAAATGGTTGGTTAATTTACCTGACTGCTAAGGAAGCATGTGCATGCTTGTGAGTAAGTAACCAGGAGACCGACGGCTTTAAGTCCCGTCCGAAGGACTTGGTAATGAGGATTAATACCTTGCCAAAGGGCATTAGCGCATCCACTTGGTTTCAAACCCGGGTAATCCTGGTTACGAGACCACTGCTCTATCCACTGAGCCACAGCGCCTCCTCAGACACGCATATTCAGGATTTGGTGAAAGGGGTTTCAAATTTTTCCACTGCTAATATATTTTTGAAGTCTCAGACAAGCAAAAAAGAAAAAAGGGTCATTATCTTTTTTATTTGTCTTTGAGGTAAAAAAAATTAGAAGAATTGAACACATACTTGGGGTTTGTAATAACAGTATGCCAGTAGGATTTTAAACGAAGGGCACAGGCTGAAGCTTGTGCCCTCCCCCATCCCATCCTAAATCCACACATGAGTGAAAATATTGTGACTTTCAATTTTAAGAACTAGAGCATCTTACTCTGTGCTTCAAATTGAGCTTGAGACCCAGCTATAAGAGTTGCATTTTTGGAATGACTTTCTCCATTTTCTGTTCCATTGCTCAACTCTTACACTTTTCAACAGTTTTTTTTTGCGGGGTGGGGTTGTGGTGCAGATATGATTTTATTTGTTATATTATATTTAACATTCAGTAGGAATATTGTTAGAATCTGATATTACATATTCTGACGTAAACAGAATTCAAGATAATGCATGTATTTGTTTGATTTTAACCTTGCTTTCTTGCTTATTGTCTCATATAAGAGGATTTCTATGAATTCCAGTCACCGTTAAAAACATCACTCAAAGGACACAAGCATTGTGTGAGATAAATATTTGTAGCCTGTGATCAGCAGGCAAGTCATGTGTGGAAGATCTGTTCTCCTCTAATTTGGTGTGTTTTCAGTTTGCTGATTTGAAAAGGTTGAACTGTGATCTAAATCATTAGATTATGCAGACTAATCAAATTTTTAAAATTTTCGTTGAAAGTAGGTGAAATTTGCTCTTAAAAATGGGAAGGATCATCTGTAAGTTGCAACTGAACATTCTGGATCATGTTCATTGTCTAATCATGATGATGTTAAGTACGAATATTGTATCATTGATAGAGGCCTCTTATACAGTCAGTTCTGTTTCAGCTTTAATAGACAATCTGCCTAAAAAGATCTTTCTTGTCTTCATTGAGCCATCTTTATATACATGTTCCAGTGAGTATAATGCACCATCATTACTTTGATCTCTATTGATTCCATCAGATCCGAAGCAGTGGCACCATACCTCAGTCTAAACACACCTCACCGTCTCGCTCACAATCAGTACCCCAAGACTCCCATCTCTGTACCAGTCACGAAACACACAAACGATATTCCACACAGGAGATGCCTACCAGAGATAACGCCAACCCATCTCCTCCACCTGGTTACATCCCTGCTGATGACACCGTGGCTAGCATGAGCATGAGGCATCAGTCGTATGGAGAGGGCGCTTTTATTCCTGAACCTCCAGAGGAGGTAAGTGTCTTTTGTACCCAAGTTTAACCAACAAGATCAACTTACAATCAAGTTACACAGACAAGATCAACTTAAACCCAAGTCACATTGAATTGAATTGAATTGAATTTTGAATTTGTCAGGTTTACAGAGTTACAGGATATTCAAAATGAAGTGAAATTAATATTAAAAAGGGGGGAAATGATTTTAGAAATTAGAACATCAGCTTATCAGTTGCAAAATTTTTAGTGAGTGATTTGTAAATGGTTTCATACAGTGTAATAGAGAATATGACCAAGGTTAGATTTTTGCAGTTAGCAAAGGTTCTTGTGGGAAAGATAGGCAGCCAATACAACCCATGAAACAACTGTTTCATGTCACAAAAGGGTCATGTCTGACATTTAAACATCGTAGTTGCCAGTCTGTGATGAAATATTTTATGAAACTAAAATCAAAGTTTTTGAAGTCTTATAAATGTTATCTAATGCTATATGGCCCTTATGGTGTGGTATGAAGGATAATATATTAAGATTCTCAATAATTTGCATGTCAACTGATGATAGTATATGATGTAGGATTTCAGTTTTCCACAGTTAATAGTGTTGGTGCACCTTTTAAAGGAAATTTCACTTTTTTATATGACAGTGTGAAGCTGTTTCATGGATGTTTCAAGCCTCTGTATGTTTATTATATTTATCAAAAGCTCCCTTTCCTGAAATTTTAAGATTGAATTTACACTTCTCCTCCCACCCCACCCCCAATGATTTAGCACTTAGAATAGTTGAATAAGATTGCAGTACATTTTGAAATCAGCTTTATCTAGACACTGCTTGTAGTACTGTAGTAATATGAGTTGTCATTTCTCCTTTTAGCATTGAGATTAAGGATTAAAGTGAGTAGGCTTTCATGGTAATCCCTCCAAGGATTATGTTTAAGCTAGACTGGTCTGGTCGATAATCTCTAGTACTAAGAGCTTGTGCTACTCTCAGGGGATGTCTCACAAACCTTATTAAAGAAAGAAAAGTATGTAGCATTTAGTGTTTATTATCATTTTCTTTGAAAATACGGTTGGATGGATATCCCCAAAATGTTGGGGAAAGTATATTTTAAAATATTGAAGCAAAATTATTGACCTTTTTATTTATACCCCCCTTAAAAAAAACCTAAGAACTAACTTTACATGGAAATGATATTAAGACATAAGTATACATGTTACACTTATAGCAGGGCTTTACTCAAACTTTTTTGTAGGGGTCTATATGGAAACTTTTAAGCATGACCCCTTGGAAATTAAAAAAAAATTGGAATACAGACTTAGAATTTGGGCACCCATATATATGTTTGGGATCCTGCTTGCATGAAGTTACCGTGGTAGATGTTTTATGATGTTTGTTTGCTTGCTTGTTTTCAGAGAATAAATTTTGGAATCATTTGTTTGTTTGTTTTGTTTTTCAGAGGATAATAGTCAGTCCAGATGGAAGCCAACAGTCACTAGATAAACTCAGGATGGGAAGTCATTCATTAGGAAGGTATGCGGTCTTCAAATTTCATTTCAAGACAACCTTTACAATTCAACCTAAATTGTAGGACTCTTCTAAAGCACCCTAAATTTCTACTGGCCATGGTCATGTGTATACTACCCTATTGACCACCCAAGATTATGAAACATGCTGCAGTTTCTATATTTACTATGCCACTGTTGAAGAAAAATTACACTTTCTTTTCATTTCACTTTTTTTCTTTTTTGTACAATGTCCCCCCCCCCCCCCCGAAGCTGTTACTTTTCCTACATTTATTTTAATATATGTATGTTCTTTCATCATAAGTTTATTCAGAGATGGGGGGGGGAGAGCAAGTTTATGTTCCATTTTACTTGGGCCTAGATTTGTAGTATACCTCTAAAATAGATTGAAGATTTAGCTAGCAATGTTTGATTTCAACGAGACATTTTTTTTCCTGTTGTATTCTACAGTGCCACTGGCAAAATGTTCAAGTCACAAAGTTGTGCAAATCATGAAGACTTCGGTAAGTTTATGCCTCCTAACTTTTTTGTTATAAGTATTGATGAACCAATCATCTGCAGTGCTGTACATAATTCATATTTCATTTAGTTCACAATAAAAAGTAGAAAAATAATAGGAATAATAGCTGCATAGGCCAATGCTTAATTCCTCTCCAATTTTCTCTGTGGCGATTTTGTTGAGTAGGAAATATATCAAATTTTGTGGTCTTTTCAAAACCCATTTCAAGTATTTCATGACATGTTTCCCCTCTTATTCAGATTTGAATAGCAATCAATCAGATTGTATCTCTCTAAGCTCAACTCCATAATTCAATAGAGATTAAATCTAAGTGTCTTCCTGATAAATGATATTGCTTAAATTCACATGTGTTCTTCATTTATGGAGATTTGATTCATTGTTTAAGATAAATGTTTTTTAATCCTTACATACTTGGTCGCTGTGATCCAAAATGCACAATTATATGTAATTTTTAAAGTAGGAAGTAGATGAAACTTTGAATTGTACTTATCTATTTTTGCATTATTTTAACAGAAAATTCCCAAATTGGTCGTGGTATGATTAAAGGAGGAACCTTTCCTTCGAGGCAAAGCGTCAAGACTTCCAGAATAGATGCAGATGATGGTAAGAATCGTTTGGACTTCTTGTAAGCACGGTACATTCGCATGTTTTCTATTCATAAGGATGATAGCTCAATGCAAAGCCTTTTTGTTTAAGGCAGTGTCAGCCACGCCCAAAGCAATGGAAAGTAAAACCATGCACTTTATTGTAAGATAAGAACACATTTCGATTTATTTTTCTTTAATGAAATGAAAGCACAACAGTATTACTCTTTTCAGCCTTAATCACATCTGTCTTAATCACTTCTGTACACAATCTTTGTACATGTAATGCATCTAGCTTCTTCATAAGCATTATCTGTACAAGTTCTTTGGGAAAGTCTAAGGTAATTGATTTGTTCATTTTTGTGCCTTATACATCACCAAGTATTGTGGAGTTCGTAATATAACTGAACATTGAATGTGTCCTTTCAATTTATATTTCTCGTGATCAAACAATAGGGCTATCTACAATTATCAGATCAAATACTCAAATCTTAGAAGCCGATGATATAACTACATGTATGTTACAAATCAGCTTGGACTGATCCAATTACCAGACTCATCGCATGATTTCTGCTTTTTTCCACATTCTAAGGTCGTAAAACATTTCCAAGTAGAGGCAAGAGGGCGCCATTGACATCGATGCATGATGACCAGCACTCAATATCAGACTCGATGTCATCATTAGGAAGGAGCAGTAGTAGCGGGATCAGTCCTGACTATGATACAGACAGTAGCATTCCAAGAAGGTGGACAGAAGGTGACCTTGAGGGATTAGCTGGAGGACACCCCAAATCATTTACCTTAGTAGATAATACAAGATGTAAGTCACTCACATTATAGCAATCAAAACATATCAAAACAATGAATGCATCCAGAGTTGTTTGGATATGTGAAGTACTGTGCGAACTAAAGGTTATTGCATTGTATGCTCATGCACACATGACAGCGTTTGAGCGTCATGTGACACATTATCAGCATGTAAGATACTAACAAAATACCCTATGTTATTTATTGTACTCTTGCTCTTATAGCACCATTTGTTGCCTCAAGTCATAAATTTAATGAAGTAAATATGTATTTTTGTAAGCAAAAATTCACACCTGTTGTATGCTATTCAAAACCTGAACAACCATTACTATTTACGTTTTTATTACAAATATATATGACTTCATTGTTCCGTTCACATTTGTTGGCTTTTCATCCAATCTCCAGCTCCCAGAGCACCTACCAATTGGCAGAGAGGGAAGATGTTAGGACAAGGAGCGTTTGGGGTTGTTTACGTATGCTATGATGCTGATACAGGGAGAGAGTTAGCAGTCAAACAGGTTCCTACTGAAAATAGCAATACTGATGCTAGAAAAGTAAGTATATGGACCAAATTCATCAGTTGAATTAGCTGTCTCATGTTACATAACATTGCGTGTTGTTACTCTTTGTTAATACAAACACATGCAGTTGACAATGTCTGTATCACACATTTAATGGAATTCTATATGAATTTTTGTGAGGGACAATATCATTGCAGTCTTTAAATAGCAATGCAGGTGTTTATATCTGATGAGTTTGAATATATCATTAGTGACGCCCACTTAGATTAGCATAAAAATGTTTACTGCACCGGCGTAAATCCACTCTGAGGAGTGGGGGGGATGATTGACTTTTTTGACGATTTTTTTTTCTGTCGATCTCACACTTAGGTATAAGCACACACTCTCACTGACCCCCACAGACCCCCTTACACAGATTTTAATATTTATTTTGCGAGTGAGCCAAAAATAACCATTTTTCTAGTTTTTAATCGCATTTTCTAACAGAAATTCTAAAATATGAGCGAGCAAAGCGAGCAAGCCAAAAATAACCACTTTTCTCATTTTTAATCGCATTTTCGAATAGAAATTCTAAAATAATGACGAGCGAGCAAGCCAAAAATAACCACTTTTTTGGTTTTCAATCGCATTTTCAAATAGAAATTCTAAAATATGATGGTTGTTTATGACAGATATTCAAAGATTTTACTAACGGATTAATTAAAATATATTTTCTTTCTTAAAAAGTGGGGGGGATATTTGTACACGCCATCCCCCCCTCTCCAAAAAGTGGGGGGGATATATCTCCCCCATCCCCCCCGGGATTTACGCCAATGGTTTACTGTATCACGTTTTGTGTAAAATACTTAAATGATGAACATAAAAAGTTAGTGTCTTTTCTTGTAATGTTACCTAATCACTTTATGAAAGCTTTGTTCAATGTTTTGTCTTATGCTTGATTCATTTTAGGAGGTGCAATCACTCAAGCAAGAGATTGAGTTATTGAGGAATCTACAGCACCCTAGGATAGTGCAATACTTTGGCTGTCTGGAAGAGAACGGTACACTATCCATCTTCATGGAGTTCATGTCTGGGGTAAGGTTAAAGGTCAAACCTCTTTTACTCATGATATGGTCACCTGTCTATAGAGAACAGCCTTGGCCAAATATAATTAATATAAGCTAAGTGAGCTAGACATTTCTGGATCTCTAATGCATAGATTTAGTGAGTATGTATGCAAGCAGCTCTTTTTTCACCCCTCTGTGCACCCATAGAAAGATTGCAAGTTTGCTGTGCTATTTCTTTCTTCTTCTTCTTCTTTTTTTTTGGGGGGGGGGAGGGGGTGGAAGCTTAAGCTAGTTGCCTTGTATTCTGCCTAAAGTAAAATGCAGTTTTGGGTCTTAGCTTTTATAGAAAAATTCAAAAGAACATGATCTAGGAATTAGTGAATCACTTCACAAATGTCACTTTGAATAAAAATGATGTCATTGTTCAATTACAAATTGGCAAAGTTGCTATTGAAAAAAACAGAAATTATGAATACAGCTGATTTCATTTTGTCTTGCTAATTGGGCATTTTATTAAGTGATTCACAACATTATACAGGAAAGAGGTCTATGTTATTGCTTTGTCAAAATTTGTCTAAAATCAGGCTGCTTAGCATGCTTTAAGAGAACCTGTTTCAACTCCCATTTCTTTTGATAAGTATACATGTAAATGCTTATAACTAGAGAATAAATTATAATTCATATAGCTGCTTATAATGAATTGATTGCAAGTAATATGTATGTATGTAGAGATTACTGTACTGATCACCCAAGCAATTACTTTTATGACCTTTGTACCTCTTCTTTTGTAATGGTATGCTAATTACTTGCCTAATCATCCAGCAAACTATCGTTGTAACTGTGATTTGTGTATCACTTTGATGTTTGAACCTTTTTAGATTAATGAACAAAATACATAAATTTAATCATAGACTTTTAGGCCCATAAAGGATAGTCATTTTGACCAATTTAAGACAATAAGCTTAGAGCCAATTTTTAGTTCTTACAATGATGTAAACTGATATGTATTGTTCAACACAATGTAAATAAGTAACTAGACATGGTCTTGACTTTTACTTCAGCTTTGAAAATTGCCAATTTTCTTTCAGAAATATTTTGCAGATGATTTTCATTCTTACATGTGTAAACAAGTGGTTATAGTTTTGTTGGATTCTGTTAGAATTCGTTTCTGATAATTACCGAAACTCAAGCTTATCTTAAATATTACAAAAATTTTATCATATATTGTTTATTCAAGAACTGACCTGGAAGCTTGAACTAGGCTAATTGATGATTGTCATTATGGTGGAAAGTAAATAAAAGAGGACTGTCTGATTCTCATCCAAACACAAAGAAGATGGCCAACTAAATAATAAAGTTTTATTGTTATTCAGTGACCTGAATCGACCTAGCTTTCAGGAAAAGAGCTAGAGAAGTCTTTGAAAGCTTTCTTTCTTTCTTTTTTTCAAGCACAGTGAAGTGAACATGTAAAGATTTTCCATTAACAAGGACTAGGGGTGGGAGACATGGTCTCTGTAGACAGGTTGTCTTTCTTTACAGTTGGTTGCTCTATTCTCGCATTTCACAATGCATGCACCACCAACGTCCGTACCATGGGAGGCCTGTTTTCCCACTCGTGGGTCGACAACTAGTTCCAAGATAACAGACAAAGCGAGTGAGAGTTTGACCATTCAGAGAAATATCTAACTGACTGAGGTATCCCAAGTGCAGGCAAGAAGAGGGATGAGTTGGCATAACAAGCAGTGAGAGCCCATGAAAAATATGAAGTATTAGAAGTGGGTAATCACTTAGAATAGGAGCGGAAAAGGCGACTAGTGCAAGGTGTGGATGGTACTGTTGTCGACCCATGTCCGCGCTAGAGTGACTGTCACAACTGAACTGAAAGAGGGCGCTAGGATTGTGAAATGCGAGAATTAGATTTATTGGAGGGGGAGGGCATAGGCAAACCTAGAAAACAGAATATCCAATGTCCTTTAGAAGCACATAGAGGCGTTATCTTAATGTGATGTGCACTGTACAAGAACAGCTTATTATTATTATTATTATGAAAACCATAGTACAATTTATAAGGTGACACACAGATGCTTGGAAATGAAAAAGATAGGACTCAGAAGGTCTTCTTTCTTTTTCTTTTTTTCATAGATTTGAGTATGTGTTTATGTTTTATTAGAGGATCAGTATCACTTTCACTATAGTCATGGACTGAGTTGTATTGATTTGACCTCTCTATATTGTATTTACTAAAATAGATGTTTGAGATGTATAAGATCTCTTTCCATTTTAAGAATTGTAAATCATTTTATATGTTCAAACAACATATCTATAGACAGATATGTGTAGAACATAAATTATGTTGATGGTTTTTAAACTTTACCTCAGAAATCCATTCCCTAAGCAATGGTTAAAGTTACAGAGGTTAGTAATTGACAGTTTATGGTAGTTTCTAAATTACGAGTATAATGCACCCATTAGTAGGGATATGATCTGAATACCTGCATCTTTTATAACACTTCGTCGGTTGCCCAGCAGAAGGGAACGAGCGCCCTTGACCAACAAAGGGGAACGAAGAGACGTGCGGTCAAATATTGCGATATTTAAAAAATCTATGAATAATCACTTCAAGAACATTTCGGAATAGATCTGGTATAAATTTCTTGAAGTAATTATTCATAGATTTCTTAGATATCTCAATATTTGACTGCATATCTGTTCATTCCCTTTTGCCAATCAAGGGCGCTCTTTCCCCTCTGCCGGGCAACCGACGACTTATTGTTTGATATTTTCATTGCATCTCTCTGCCTTGGATAGGCACTGTGTAAGGCAATGTATAATATGTTGAATGAGGAATAATTTTTCTAAGCTTATGGACATTGTTATCCTCACATTGATACCGGTATGCAATAAAATGGGAACTGAAATTCCTTGCAGATAATACTGTATTGAGGGAGAAACAGATTTATATAGCAGATAAATATGTTAAGATAGTGAAGATGAAATATTTTGGTCCTCTGAAAATGTCAACTCTCAACCCTATGCAAGAAAATCTGAAGAAATGACTTCATGTTAACTTTTTACATTGTAATTACTTAAGCTGCACGTAAACATATATGCATTTTTTTCCCAAAATTCCATGACTTAGACCAACTTCATTATTTTTACGGAAATGTATCTTGAATGTTGCCCTACTCCATTCATCTATTTTCTGCAGGGAATTCCTGTTTTTAGGTTAAATGATTCAGGAACATAAAAGGGCTTTTCTATTCATTAAGTCTGCTTTCCTTGATTATTTTTGCAGGGATCAGTAAAAGATGAATTAAGGAACTATGGTCCACTGACTGAGATGGTCACAAGGAAATACACAAGACAGATCTTGGAAGGAACAGCGTATCTTCACGATCATCATATAGTACATAGAGATATCAAAGGTTTGCACATTTTTTAAAATCACATTATTTTATATGGAATTCAAACATGTAATTTAAAATATATACATTTAAATTTAGTCCCCTACATAGTGGTTTATCCAACTTTTGTGATAATAGAAATTTGTTCTCTATGCCTTGTATAGTTTCTTTCTTCTACATTTTTAGTTCATGTTAACTATATGTTCACACCTTCTTTCATTTTCTTTTTCTACAAATCCTATGATTGGACTGTTCTTTCTACTGCTCTCCCCTTCTCCCTACATTCATTTCAACTAAACTCTTTTCCATCCTCTGCTAGTCCTGTAAGTTATATTGATGGATGTACGCATTCATGTGTGCTTCATTATGTCTCATGCTAGTGGCAACATATTCCCACTGTTGAATTTAACTTGGACAATAAATTTTATTTGATTTAAATCTGAGATACCTTTTAAGATAATGTTCTTTTTTCCCCGCTCAGGTGCAAACGTACTGCGATCCAGTGGTAATGTAAAGCTAGCAGACTTTGGAGCTTCTACAAGGTTACAGACGATACATAGTCATATTACAGGAATGAAGACAGTAACAGGTACTCCATACTGGATGAGTCCTGAGATAATTAATGGAGAAGGATACGGAAGAAGAGCTGATGTTTGGTAAGCATTGTGTTCAGACTTAAACCATCAAAAGCAAAATTTCTCACTTTGTGGTTTTGTTAATAAGTTTTGATAGGTATTCATAAATGCATAACTTTCCTCATGCATGAGCGGAAAGAATAAATTTTCCTTCTTTGAAATGTTGCTTATTGCAGTTCATGTCATTCCTAAAGTATTCAAATGGGTATTTTAGAAAGATACCAGGATAAACTGGAAATCAATTACCTCTCTTAATTGTAAAACTAATATTTTCTACACTTTGTAATTGTATATGTCCTAACTGTTAATAGTTCAAAATAAATGTAAATATTAAATAAATCTCAAACTTTTGTTTGATTCTGATCCTCTGTTGATATTGGATTGTAATATCAAATTTCAAAGAAAATCCCATGTGATTTCTTTTTATTCATTACCATATGCAGTACATACATTTTGCTGTAGTAGTGTAGCAAATCAATAATGTCTAGTTTACATTATGAACCTTATGTACATTACCATTTCCTGTATTTCTAAACATTTTACATCTTTGTTTGTTTATTTGTAGGAGTATTGGTTGTACTGTTGTTGAAATGTTGACAACCAAACCACCATGGGCTGACTATGAAGCTATGGCAGCTATCTTTAAAATTGCTACGCAGCCCACTGAACCTGTACTTCCACAGGGAGTCTCCAACGATGCAAAGAACTTTCTCAACCTCTGCTTTAGGAAAACCCTGTCAGAACGGCCCTCGGCCGCAGAACTCTTACGGCACAATTTTGTAAGGACTCCCCCCATGGATTGATACAGATGGCGCTGTACGGAAACTGAAAAAGTGGATAAACACATAGCAAGGACTATGATGGTGTTCATGTTTGTCTGCTATGCATGAAGAAGCTGCATTGAAGTTAATCAGGAATGGGAATAGGTATTTGGAAATGTGTCTTTGAAGGGCTCATGACAGCACACACTAGGCATGAATGGCCTTTCAGATATCGGAGCAGCTCTATGGTACTACTCAAAGCAGAGAAATAATGGCCGACATGTTTGTTGTATGATGTCTGCATCCACTGAAGCTCCAGCCATCATTGTAATCACCGATTATCAACTCAACTTTGATGTCAACCGTAGTTGTTTTTTTATCATTCTTACTCTCCTAACTTCTCTCTTTAGTTATCATCTCCATCATATCTTGTAATGATGATAGCATTTCACCTGATGCAAGTTTTATTTATGACTAGTTTCTTTAAAACCTCTAATTATTTCATCTGGAATCTTCTTTCAGTTGTGGGCAAAATTTATCTAATCACTTTTTTTTCCATTTTAGGTTCATTTCGTGACTAACAAAGTTTATGCTCTTTTAGAAATATGCATAGCATGTTTTCACACACTGACTGATAGTTATCCATGCTAAGCTGCAGTAGCCCATTTAAAAAAAAAAGGTCTTGTAATTAATCCTCATCACATTTGTTGCTGTAAACTGCCTCAATATGGGGGGAAATGACATGTAAAGGAAAAACAAAAGTAGCCTTATCCAACATTGGCTCCAGTGAATATTTATTTATCTATATGTTTTAACCCACTGTCTTTTGAAGCCAGGTAGCCCATGTATGAAGCCTATGGGATTGAGAGAATTCAGTAATCCATGGGTTAAGATACAGACAAAGGTTAGCCCATTGCCTACTGGAACCGACTGGTCCCTGTATTTAATCTATGGGAAATAGGAGAATTTAGTAGTCAAAGGGTTAAACCAGTGATATTTCCAGATAATGTTTTTGAGGCGGTGTGGTAGGTAGTGTCAACGAGGCTGTGTTGAGGTCACAACTGATCAGATATGTGAAGAAAGGATATTCTCATTTAACAATCTGTCTCATTTTATCTCTCGTTGTATTGTTATAAATCAGTTTTTGTCAGCTTTTTTCCATACAGTTAGAAATATCCTTACCAATGCACACAAAATGATAACTTTTAATACATCAGAACATTCTCATAATTGATATTAATATCATATTTGACAAAGACTACTAAGAAAACAGTACAAGACATGAGTGAAATTTAAGGAGAGTGCATGGATGCTGCGAAAAGAATGAGATTAACTAAATAGCTATAGCTCGAAGGTCTTCTTTTCTGATCCCTGTGACTTAACCCATAGAGGTACAGTGTCACCTTTAGGAGACGCTTTTGCAGTATCTGTTGGTCCAGAATGTTGGGCAGTACATATCATACATGAGCAGAAAAAGAAAAATGCACTGAAAAAATTTGAGCCCATTCCCATCGCTGTATGATGTGGCGTTCTCGAATTAGAGCAGTTTAAGTGTAACTAATCATTAAACTCTTTAAATTGGCAACGCAATGAATAATATATAATCACTATTTCTGTGTTTAAATTTGCGATTTCTGATTCAATTTTACATCTATTTTTTTTCAAGCTATGTAAACGTGGAAAAAAATAATTTGTATTGCCAATTTGAGGATTGAAGATGATTAATTTTGACCTCAAGAAAGCTCTGTACTGCTATGGGTTAACATGAATGGAGTGACATAAAATTATGACATACAACAATAATGAGCATAATTGTATATGTGTTAGTGGTAAATACTAACAATGAACACGTCTTATCACATTGTTTACTAGTGGCGTATTCCAGAGAGCATTAAATCATTCATTGCTAATTAATTCATCATTAAATTTTTTTTATATGTTTTTTTGTATGTTTTATTAAGTTTCAAGATTCACAATACAAAACAATCACACATAAATCAATTCATCATTAAATTGCTTGTTAATGTAAATTTAGTCTGCCATTTCAGCTGAATCTTATGCTTAAATACTGTATTGCCAGTCATTTGTTTGAAATACAAATTTATTGAAGAAACAATTACCAACCTCCATGTTAAGTATCTTGATCCTCACTGTCGATTCCTTAACCCATTCGTGACAGAGGTCCACATTTAGTGGTTTGGCCTAATATCTTTTAATGCAAAGCCCTAAAAATCATACCAAATACATGAGCAGAAAGAGCAAAAAATTCTACACAAACTGTGCCCATTTTGGTTGCATCAATATTCATTGTTTGATGCTGAATTTTTTTTTAAAGGAAAATAAGCATTAAAATCCTTAAATTGGCAATGTGATAGAAAGTTTAAAATCACCGTTTTCCCCTGCAAATTGGCAACTTTTTGACTTATCACTATAATTTCTGTCAATTTATACTCATTTCTGATACATGACGTTTTATAAATAAAATGTAGCAATAAAATAAAAATGTTGGTGTTGCCAATTTGAAGAATAAAAGCTGATCAAATTAGGCTTTCAATAATTCCTGTCATGAATGGGTTAAGAGAATCCTTAAGAGCAAGCAACTGGAATTCTGTAGCTTGAATCTCAAGCAAGCATTTACTATGCTGAAGGGATACAGTATAAAGACATGTCTCTTCTATGAAATACTCATGGAATACCATACTTTCATTTAATTTTGATTGCTTTTAACCCCAAATGTTCATTATTTCAATGTTGTTTGTTATTCTGCAAGACTTCAATCACACATTATGATTAATATTACTGACTCAGTGAAAGCACATCATTTTCCTCTCAATTCAGTAAGTGGTACAAAGATTTCTAGGTTAACTAGTAAACTTTTTGTTTTACTAAGTTACCTAAACTGTGAACTTCTTACTAAGTAATCTACAGCTTAATATTTTTTTTAAGATTGCTCAAAATGAAGACTGTATAATTAGTGAATAATATTGGAAGGTGCACATGTAGGCTTATTACTGGAGATTTATTTTCAATGCATTAGATCATGCTGCAAAATGATTCTTGTCTATCTGTAAGAAATCAATTATATTTGGCTCCAAATAAGACAAAGTTGTATTGCATTATAGGGCATGATATTATAATGAAAGCACATTTTTATGCTCATCTAGAACAAGGGTCTATTTTTTTTTCTATCAATTTATGATCAGATACATTTGTGTGTGTGTTTAAACTTACTACGATACATTGTATGTACATTTTTGTACATGTGTATGTATATAACTGTGTTTGTGTATAGAATTCTGTACTATACGTTTATATATAGATATAACAAATATATATGCATACACTTTAAACAAAGTATGAGTGAGTATAACGTATGTGCCTATGTGCATTAGAGTCTATGATGTGTGTCTATGTGATTTAGTATGCTGTAATTGTTTGTCTTATGTAATTTACTTGTTGATCAGTCACTGGAGCAAATAACTTAATCTTTCTATTAAAATCTTTTTAATATCCGGCCTTTTTTCTGCATTTTATCCCCTGAGGAGGGAACGTCAGATTCTAAGTGCCTGTTTGCAAAAACCTTGAATTGTTAGTATACAAAGGTGTAGCATTACATCTTTCTCTTTCTCTCTCTCTCTACCCCCTTCCTTCCTCCTTTCTCCTCTTTAATCTCTCCTCGCTACCTCCTTTTCTTTATCTCTCGTTCTTACTTTCTCTTTCCTTTTTCTCTCTCTCTTTCTCTTTCTCTCCTTTTTCTCTCTCTCTCTCTTTCTATCCTTTTCTTTCTCTCCCTCTTCCTTTCTTTCAGTCCCTCCTCTTTTTCCCTCTCTGTCTCCTTTCATTGGTTTCTCTTCCACTTTCTTTTTCTTTTGTACCTTAGGTTATAGTCACAAAAAACATAGATAACAGATCAAAGTTGCATGTCGTCAGAATTTCATTCCTTCATCTTTGTATGAGTCAAATATCCACAACAAAACTTTGAAGTTATCATACATTTTTGGATGATCTCTTTGCCTCTATAACAGTTGATAAAAACAGACGAGTGCAACCTTTCATGAACTTCAATCAGGAAGTGAGTGAAACCTATACTGTTGAAATTGGAGTGTGATATTATATATGTATGTGCATGTGATCCGTTTCAATGTACTATTTGTATTGCATTATAAATACGACATGTATTTTCACATTATAACATAGAAGATAAGAACAAAGCAGATTTGCTCTGTCTTTACAAGAACTTGGGATCTATTTTCAAATGACCTGTAACTTCTTTTCAAATTCCACTTTAAGGTGGGGAGGTTTGGAAATGTAGCATCAGAATTTCATTATTCACTGAATACTGGTCCTTTAGTCCATTGTACTGATTATAGATCCCTGGTTCTTTATTATTTTATCTGCGGGCCTGAAATATTTCTGAAATTACATTGTGGGCCACTACGTATTACCTGCATATACTCAATAGTAGTGTATGGGGCATACTTCTCCATTTCGAATATCAACCTTCCAGTTTCTAATTTTTATGAGTGAGCGTAGAGAGTTGGGAAATAAATTACACTCAATTTTAGTGAAAATATAATTTAATCATTTAAAAGCTAGGTAGGACATACAAAATACAAAGAAAGCATTTGGCAGCCTCATCCATTCCATGCCTGCATACCCTAATTTTACGTTTAATGGTGGTTGGACTATTTGAAAGGACCCATTTAAAAATAGCCATTCTCGTATAAAACGTAATGAATCATTCTCGTCCTATTTTTTTCTCATTACATGTTTTCCAAGATCATGCATGGACTTAAGATATGGTTACAATTGAATGTGATGTCATTTTGCAAGTGAGCAAGCAAGAAATTTGAAATGGAATATATTCATTCAGGATGAAAATGGTCCTATCTATTCTATTTCTGTATTTCTTAACTCACTGCTTTTGGGGGCCGTATGTGGCGCGTGAGCCGCAGTTTAAGAACAGGGGTTATAAATGTTTGTTTCCATATTCAGCTGCATCAGGTGACTATAGTTTGAATTGATTTCAGTGGTAATTTGTTTTATCCAAAACAGAAATGCTGTACCATTTCATGGAGGCTTACTTACAATTGAAGGAATAGCAATCAATAATTGTGAAGAAATGTGCCAGTAAGAAGCATGTTTTCTATGAAATTTGCAACTTTGGGTCTTATCTTGAATTGAAATGGAATTGTATAATGAAATGAATTATGAATATAGGGAATATGGTTTATCATTTGTAAACAAATTTTAGGCATTACTCCCAGCGTTGAAGACTGACCGTATGCTCGATCTGTAATTAAAATCACAAGTCAGAAAAAATGTGAACCAGTGGGAGTCAAACCTGTCATCTGCTACTTTATCATGTTGTAATAATTTCTTTATTACAAAGCTTTATCATGTAATAATTTCTTTATTACAAAGCTTTTTCATGTAATAATTTCTTTATTACAAAGAAATAGAAGATTGTACATTCATCCATAACAAAACAGGAAGAGGAAAACTAGGTCAATGAACCTTTCCTGGTTTATATTAGGTTGAAAATAGAATATAGGAAGACATGACATAAGTTCTACAATGGGATGGACACACAATAAGATATAATAATTGTCTTAATATCTATACCACACTGACCTGCATTCATGACAGTGATGTGAGAGGGAGAGAAGATGAAATGTCTTCTTTCACACCATCCCCTTAATCTGTCACCTTTATTTACATTTTGTCATCCTAGAATGATGCCCCCCCCCCCCTCCCATGGCTTGACCTCTGCTATACCATTGATAATAAATGTTCAAATGCTGGATAATGCATTGTACATGTAGCTTAAATTAAGGGTTCAGAATTTTGCTATGCATGGGTTATTAGTGTTGAAGTATTTCTGACGGATAGACAGATTTGCAAAAAGATGATCCTTTTAATAATACTTCTGTCTTTAAACAAGAAAGATGTATTCCACTAATTATAGGTACTCCAATTGAGTCTCTTTTTCTAGGTTACTTCATATTTTTAAAGCTCAAAGTTGTTTTTTCGTAGGCAGCTGAGTTGGTTAAGCAGACCACTTAAAGTAGGGTTTTCTTGCTTGAAAAATACATAAAACTATTCCTTCAGCTGATGTCGTTGTAGCCCAATTAGCTTGTATTTTTATGGTATTAAAAACTCTTGAAAGTTCTGTCCTTTTTTAGAGAAAGGTTTGTTGAACTTGTCACAATGCAGTGATGTGAAACTTCCAGGATTTTCTGAAGTAGTAGTAAATGAAACAGGGAAACATATAATGTCATGTATTAGTGTTCACCAAACAACTTTGTCTCTTCTTTGTATCAGTATTCAATTTTCCATTCTGTGTTATGATTGTTTGGGCTAGGATTATCAAGTACATTATATCTTTTTGTTTGTTTTTTTTTCTTATAAAGATAAGAAAAAGTGATAAAAACATATTAGACAATTATATTCTTAATGTATGAGAATATCATTACTATTTATACTCCATATTATTGTACATTTTCCTTTTAAAGAGAGAATTCCAGAATTATTTTTTGTAAGAATTGTTGCTATAGCAACACAGGAGCTATTGATGTTGTATATGATTATATATACATTTATTGGTTTGTACAAAGTTCAGTATGTATATTATAGTGGGCTTATATTGACTCATCATCATATAGTATGGCTCTTGTCTAATGGAAACAGCATTTGGCTGATATGTAGTAGGTAATTAATCATCGGCCTTAAATGTAATGCATTCTGTTTTGAGCTTCAATAACAAAGATGCATTTGCAGATTGACATTGCTCCTTGTATTTTCCTATTATGTAACACCTCGATCCATTCTAGACAACTATCAACATACTACACATATTGAGTCACAAAGGTGTATTGTTTTGATGGCTGTTTTTATACCAAAATGTGTACAAATTGAGATTAAAATGCCAAAATTGAATTTTGTTTTGTCCTTGTTATTTATGAACATGCAGTTTGCGAGAGAAAGTGACCATTTGTACAATGGTGAAGGAAGCAAAGAAATGTATGTATGAAAAGAGAGTGCAATAAGTTTTGTAAAGTTCAGATATGAAGGTAAGATGGGAAGCTTGGTAGGCAGACAGACTTAAATACACATATACAAACATGTACAGACAACTACACAGACATACAAACACCGACATACAGACATACACCGATGTGTAAGTACTGCAGACAAACACTTTTAGAGAAAGACGGAGGGTGGCGAGATCTTCAACATTAATGGAGAGGGATCCTACGTTATTGGCTGCTGATTTTCACTTTTTGTCATTTCTTGTCCTTTTATATACATGTATGTAGTATGTAATTTCAAAGGGCGATTCCATGATTAGTAACGTTAATTTAAGCAAATTTTCATACCTTTTGATATTCATTTTATTTCCATATACATTAAAAAATATAACAATCTTTCAATATGTATAATCACATAAAATCATATATAGCAAAAAAGGGATCGTCATAAGCAAAGCTTGAATTGACGTCCTATATGTAGTTATTTTGATACAGCAAAATAAATATCCATTTCAAGTCCTAATCTTGAAACAACATATTCTCCCATCCGAGGTCTACGATACATAAAAAATAAAAAGCCACTGGACAATGCCAGAGCTGTAATGAGAACTTTTGATCATGGTTAGTAACATTACAAAAAAAGGACACAAGAAAATGATCAATGTTTTTGAAAAAAATCCCTCCTTACTGTATTGTACCTCAAACTCAGAGCCATATCATTTTTACTTCTGATATGATGACAAATGTTTATCCACAAAGTTAAAGTTTTCCTCTCTGTTTTTTTTAAGTAGACTCCAAAATCTTTGTTAGCCACGTTACGGTTAGTCATGTTACATTTTGTCCAGCAGTACATATTTTAGATTTTTATACCTTTTCAGCAACATATTTTGGAATATTTTCTTTTAATTTGGTGTGACACAATGTCCTTCAGATTATCCAATTGAAAAATTTACAAAAGAAACAATAGTTTTCTGTCTTAGTTTAAAAAAAACTGTGTGTAGTTCCATGTATCTATGTTTTTGTATGGTTCGGATTCTGCTATAAGGGACATTTGGGAAAAAAAAAAAATTGGCGATTATGAAACCCCTTTGCATTTACAATTTCTGTATGAATTTTGACCCCTAAAATTGACCTGAAATTGAGGAAGAGCAAAAATAAAGTTTGGGGTGATGTCCACTTAATCGTGGAATCGCCCCAATAATTATGTCAGAATGGAAAACGGGGATATTATTTGGATAGTTGTGTAGAAACAAAATAATCCTCGTATTTCACTCAACACACAATGGATATCTTTTAATAGTCCTTGCAACGACAACAACAACAACAACATACAAACCATCTACACTGTATCTCAATATGTTAAACTTTAACACCCATGTAAAATAACTTATACAATAACATACAGCATACTCAGCATATAATAGAAAGGATGAAAACAATAATCATGTTGGCATAATAAAAGTGTATTTATTAGTTTACATCAAAATCAAAGGAAATAATCCATTTTGGGTGGATATAACGTGCAACGGTGACTAGTGTTCAGGACATGAAAACGAAATATTATATATGTATTGTAGGTTCTGCAAAGCTGATATGACATTTATTACTTCATGATAGATGTTATCACAGAGCTCAGAAAAAAACAGTTTTGTCTCGGTGTAGGTTATGACCACCTGGGTGGATTATTCTCAGCATTTTCTTTTTCACACTTTTAGCAAATCATATGTTGGTGGATCACTTTCATGATACATATATCTGTCATCATAATCACTATGCAAATTTGTTTCTAAAAATTGATATAAAATAAAGCATTGCTGATGCATGCAAGTCCCAGCTTTTAATTACTGTGTTGTCATTTTTTGTTGATAACAACGCAGTTACAAGGAATATTACACAAATACTTTCTAATAGAACTCGCCAAATACATGTGCAGATAATTAGTGATATTAAATGATTTGTACTAATGAACATAAAGGCTGAAGCAATTTTCAACTACATTCATGATTAACAATGAGAAAGGACCCGAATCATTTCTCCTTCTTTTCCCTTCAAACAGGCACTTCATAAATATCCTAGAAAGAAACAAGGGACCTACAAGACAAGCTGTACATGATATAAAGAACAAATACCTTGAAAGCATGATTTACTTTCAGCTATCCATAGCTAGCATTCTTTCCTGATTAAAAGGAATGCAAAGAGCATATGAACCAAATTTTTCAAACCAAAGAATAATTCCTTTGCTTATCCATCTGAAAAATTGATGCGTAAAGAACTTGGAAATAAATGCTACATAGTAACACAGCACAAAGGTTTAGAAAAAATATCTTACTCAAAAGCAAACATAACAAATTACCAACATAAAAAAAAAGCCACCTTAATTTTGATTCCTCTGCATGCCTTTTTATGGAGCAATTGTAATGAATATGAAACTGCAGTTATCATTCTAACTGGAACAAAGCAGATATCACTCTTTCCCTAAATAATTTTGTTAAAATATTGGTTTTTATCAGTAGTTTCTAACAAGCGGCCATTTGCTAGCCCTGGTTAGGAATAGTCAAATACATAAAGTGTCATTTACAAAGTTTACCAACTATCCATCATACCATGAGTCTCTCTACCACTAAGTCTTTTAGTGCTGGATACTGAAATGTTATTGTTCATAAACCATCCATTGTAACATCGGTCTCTTTACCAAAAACTGCTGGATGGTACTGTTCTTATTTCTTATTTTTTCATAGCTTTATGACTAGACTTCATACTTAACAGTGGTCTTTCATTTTGACATATTGTCAAAATATTGGATTAAATCACTGTGTTGCTTTCAAAAGAAATAAATACATTCTAACAAACTCTTCAGATTAGATATTTGTCTAAGTACACAAGCATTATCCCAATCTAATTTTGAAAGTCAATTTCTTTTCACTACATCATGAAATATACTACAGAATATGCTCTATTAATTAGAAAATGTATAAAATCATGACAAGTACAGTAAGATAAATCACTAGATTTTTACAACATACTGCCATAATGATCACAATCCTGAAACAAACATTAGCAGGACCAAGTTAATTCATAATTTGAAATAAACCAAGGTGGCTTGTCACATACATGTATATCCAAATATAAGCCAACCCATATTCAATAATTAAAATTCAAACTTATCCCATGAAGCTAATCACAATCATAATAAATTTCTTATAATCGTGATCTTTATTTGGTAATGATAGATAAGTTGGTGAGAAGACTTTCTACAAATACATGTATATAAAATAACACTACTTCCTTCCTTCTCTTCATGTACCTATAGAGGGAAGCATTTAACACGTGGCTAAGAAACTGGAATATATTCCCCTTTCTATATGATAATCATCATCATCATCCTCATGATCATAATCATCATCATCATCCTCATGATCATGATCATGATCATCATCATCATCCTCATGATCATGATCATAATCATCATCATCATCCTCATGATCATAATCATCATCATCATCCTCATGATCATGATCATGATCATCATGATCAATATCATCATCATTCATTCATTCACTCCTGATGTAATTTTTAACCATTATAGCACCTATTTTATCCTAATGTCTTTATTTTGGACAAGTTATTAAATTTTAATTACTGTTCAAGATTCATCTCTGAACAAACTTTCTCTATTTAAATATAACAAAATTGACCACAAAAACTTGGATTTTCATAGTGTAAGTAAGAAATGACGAAAAAAAGAATGATGATGATAGGGATAACAATTATGATGAAAATGAGTATGCTTATAAAGGTTACCGTTAAAGGTGACCGTCACCATTTCAGTGTGACACTGAGACATTTTCAAAGTGATGATGATGATGACGATGACTATCTCTCTTTATCTCTTCCATGCTTGATAATAGCATTACCATAACTCTATCTATTCCCCTCTCTATTTCTCCTCTGTCACCCTCTATCATACCCTCTATGTCATGGTTCCAAAGACAGGGTTGTGACGGCAGATGCTTGGTCCATATTCATCATACTGAGGCTTGGTATGAGATGCCGTGTAGAACTCAGGCTGACAAGGAAAACAACACAGCATGTATTATCATGAATGTACTTGATAGAAAATCATAATGAATCTGAAAATATGTAATACCATGGGTGAACTAAAAAAAAAAAAAATTAATGTTATATCTGTCTAAGGTGATTTCTTATATCGACACTGCGTTTAATACAGAGTACCTATCACCCCAAAACAATAATGTGTATACATTTGTTTTCTGGGGGTTAACAGATAAGATATTTGAAAAAAATAAAGGATTACTTAAAGCCACAGTGAACTGGCGTTTATATAGCTCTGAAATGATGTAGTTACAACTGCGCCAACTTACAGCTACTCACAACCAGAGACTGTCTTAGAAACATTACACCCTTCTTGGCTTCTAGTAAACTGCCTTAGTCATACATTTTTTACAGATGTGTCCAAAAAATAAAGCTCAAGTTGATCAGAATGATGCATGCTGGGAGAAAAGAAATGGGATAGAATCAGTAGTTCAGGACTGAGAGGGCGCCAGTTCACTCTGGCTTTAAGACCAGATAAATAACCTAATTCATGGACATGCGTAGGTACACATCAAAAGCACTACAGGAAGTACATGATGTGCACACATAGTGCATGGACAACCATGAAACTGATGACTATGGAATAAAATTAAGTGCTTAGAGACATCAGAGATGTATTAGGGGCTATGTAAATCCACAGAATTGCTATAATTATTATCATTATTGCCAATATCTGTATTATAACGAACTGAAGGATGCACAATAACTACAGACTTACTGTAGATGCCAGCATACTCCCTCCAAACCAAACAGCATATCGCTGCATGTGATGGGTAATCACTTGAGTCTCAATAGGCTTTGGCTGAAAAACAAAGGCAAACATTTTAAAATGATCAAATTAACTCTTTCACTCAAAACAAGGTGCAGCATTCCACTAAACATTTTCAATAGATGAAGTCAAGAATGAATCTTTAATTTTAATGTACTCCATAATTGCTTATTTTTTATATACTTTGTCTTACTGAGGTGATTTTCATGCCGTATAATCTTTACTTTGTAAATTGAAAGCTAAATCAGCTTTTAAGCACATACTGGATGATTTTTTATATTAAATCAAATTGAAGCAAACTGAAGCAAACTAGTATGTGCATAAAACAACAAAAGAGGTACAGTCTATACTACACTATTAGCATTGAGGAGATTTGATACACAGTAGTGAAGAGTCAAAATACTTCATGCAAACTTCTTTTGAGCATATATGCATTCACATCAATGGAACACTGACATAATTGTGTATGATGCATAAGAGGGTTTGTCAAGCTTTATGGGTCTTACCTTGAGTCTTCCTCCGCTGAGTTGTTCACTAAGTTTGAGACGCATGTCGACAACCCTCTGAACATCACGCTTCAATCTCCTGCCAAAGTCCCGGAACATGGTGGACCCTCCGGAAAGAACAATGTTCTACAAAACAAACAGAGAAAATGACGTATCAACACCAACCTAGACAGCAACCTAAGAGTATGAGGGAAATAGAGGGAAAAACGTACCCAACTTGGACTTGGGTTACAAGTGATGTCTATTCTTTGCAAGAACAGTCATACTTCTTCTTCTTCTTGTAAGTGGGTGTTCACAGACGTGCATTGATCAGATAAGATTATGTACATCTGGGACCGACCTTAAACATCACCATCCGAAAGACACGACTCAGACTCAAACCTGGGTCTGATCGGAGTCGGTTTGAACGTGGACCCAAACAGCTGACTGTGGACACTACCGCTAGAACAACTCTTGCCAGTGGGGGTGCATTTACAAGTCTGCTCACAAGTTACTTAAACTTTTATTGAAAGTGTGTTTAAACCTACAATATCTCTTTTGAGAAGTAATATTTGAGGCCTATATTGTGCATATAGAATAGGGACATGGAACCTCGGACAAAAAAGAGGAATTTTATTGTGGTAATTAGTCCCCTTTAACCCATTCGTGACAGGAATTATTTAAAGCCTAATTTGATCAGCTTTTATTCTTCAAATTGGCAACATCAACATTTTTCTTTTATTGCTACATTTTTCTTATAAAACATCATGTATCTGAAATAAATATAAACTGACAGAATGTATGAGAAGTCATAATGTTGCCAGTTTGCAGGGAAAAACAGTAATTTTAACATTTTCATCGCATTGCCAATTTAAGAATTTCAATGCTTATTTTCCTTAAAAAAAATTTCAGCATCAAACAACAAATATTGACAAAATGAAAATGGGCACAATATGTGTAGATTTTTTTGCTCTTTCTGCTCATGTATTTGGTATGATATTTAGGGCTCTGCATCAAAAGTTATTAGACCAAACCACATAATGTGGACCCTCTGTCACGAATGGGTTAAGAGAAATAGGGAAGGAAAAGTTACACCTTCATGATATGCTAAGGGGATTGTTTCTATTCAGTATTAGGTACAAAGAGTAATGCATGAGTGAGGGCTAGAAGCTTACCTTGTACAGAGGTCTCCTGACATCAATGGGACAATTCTGGATCACGTTGTCAACAATCTCTGAGATAGGTGTTGTGAAGTCAGGGTTAGAGAACTGGAGAGAAAAGCATAATACATATGATAATTAAATCTTTGATACTGATTACTTGTGATCTGTGTCTGCCTAAACAAAAGTATTAATTGACTCCATATTCTTTTCTTCATCACCAATCACCTGTCATCATCATCATCATCATCACAAACATAATCACTATATTAGTCACTCTCACCAACAGAGGCAGTAATACTGGCAGTTGCATGATTTTAACATTATCACCATCCTCGTATTTATAATCATTACACTTATCTTACCGGGAGACAGTATTTATTATCACCATAGCAAGATGGCCATATTTAGAGACAAAGCCACTGAGACAGTTTTAACTGCATCTACATTGAAATTAGCCCTATTCATACCCCTGGATGAAGATCTCTGGTCCAAGGAAATTCTTACATGCTTCACATCAACATATAACAAGGATACCTGGGGGGCGTTTCATCAACATTTGTTGTCCGACATCTTTCCTTGATTTTGATGGGCTTAGAAGCATCGTCACTATGGCAACAGTCAGATAAAACATCCGACAAGTCCTTTCATGAAACGCTGCCTGTTTTTTTTTTATGACCACCTGCATATAAGGGGTACTTTGTGTACCCCTAACCCCTTTGGGGGGTCTTTCTATACATGTTTGACTGTATTTACTTTGAAATTAGTTCAAACCTATGAAGGAAGCTTTCTGGTTCAAGAAACCTTGACTAACCCACAGTTGACATGTAACAGGAAATCTATTTGATGACCACCTGCCACTAAAGGCCACTATTTGCATCCCTGTGGGTGGTCTTTCTATACAGGTTTGACTGTATCCACTTTGAAATCAGTTCATACCTCTGGATGGAAGAAGATTTCTGGTCCAAGAAACCTCTCGTAGGCCACGTCAACACTGAACTTTTGCTTGGTGATGGAGTTCACTCCATCATATTTCTTGATCCATTTGGATGGATCTGTGTCATACTTGGTGAACTCCTTGGCGACATCTGGGCAGATGTATCCCCATCGTTCCTGATAAAAAACAATAAAAATTATGTTACTCTGCCAATCCAATATTATACATCTAATCCCCAATTCACACCAGCAAAAAAGAACTAAACCAGCAAGTGAATGCAATATCATGACATGAAACCCATAACATTCAATACAAAATATTTCTTAAGAGTGTGACACTTTAGGCACAGCAATGTACATAAGCAAGACTCTGTGTGACTTGTAAATATCATAATTTCAGGGCTTGTTACTAATACATGTAGGTGCCATGGACACATGGGTGCCCAGAATGTAAATCTGGACCCCCAATTTCAAATTTTCATACGGCTCATGTTCAAATGTACTAAAAATCCCACTCTGGACCCCTCCCCTTTGAAAAGGGTTAGTGTGAAGCCTAATCATTATTATTATTATAGCAGCTGCGTGTCATATCTTCATTTTTCACAAAAGGAAGTAGTGAGTTGAGATTATAACCTTGATAGCCTTAGCGGTCTCTAAGGACTGTTCAGGTGGAATGCCTGTCTCACGCTCTCTCAGTAGCTGCTGTACAAAGTAGGTGATATCACGGCCAGCGATAGGAATGTGCTTGATACAACTTCCAATAACATATCCCTCAGCCTGCAAGATAGAATGATAATTCAAGAGTGAAGTTTCAAAGATTTTTCCCTGTGGAGAAACTTTTAAGTAAATATTTTTGTTATGCCATGGCAGTACACTGAAAAATTTACTTTAATAATGGTCATTGTAATAGTTTACTGAAAATTCATTTGCTGTAAATAGATCACAGAGCAAGAATTTGTAGAGCTCATATCAGAAAAAATAAGCATTCTTTTATAAATAAACTAAACAGCACAAAGACATCAAATACAACGAGCCAGACAAATAATGAATGGTGGTTGAATTTCCTGAATGATTTTGTTATGAATACTGAAGACGTACAATTATCTTCTATAGCCATGTATAGTCGATGGACAGGTCAAAGAATGAACACAGTCCCATTTGTGTCATGCAGCTTTCACATTGGTCAGCATTTCATTTATCTAGTATGGCAAAGTGTGAGAGGCTAGTCTACAATCTACAGATTAATAGCAGTGCTGATACAAATTCTGTGGTTGTATATCATGGGAGGAGAAATGAAGATTTAAGGTCCGAATTCATCAACTCACCACAGGTATAACGTGAGTTACACCATCGCCACTGTCAACTACAATACCAGTCAGAGAGCGTTCTGCTTGCTGTCTAGATGTCCATGATGCAGCCAAGGCAAGCACAGCCTGAAGAAAAGAACAAATTCCATAATTACATTTCTTACAGATATTAGCTTTCTATATGACTATCCAAATGCCAATGAGAAAAGGGAGCATAACCAATCTTGGGCACAGTAAAACACTGCTCCTATCTTGTCACACCTAAAGCCCCATTCACATATGCAGCAGCAAACCCCCCCATGATTTTTTAGTGTTCACACGTGGCACGGTAAACCGGCACGGTAAACCGCCACTTATGATAATGATAAGTGCATAAACACATCAACTCCAAATAAAAGAGAGTTTTGCTGAAAGTTGCTCAAAACTTAGGACATCATGTCTTATGCTAACTTCATCAAACTTTGTTGGTCCACATCTTTCCGCCGCCAGCGGGCAATAAAATGGCTCTAGCTTCTGTGTGTGTGTTTTTTTTTTGTATGTGTGTTGCCTAACATACCATTAATTTACAAAGAAAAATCAGTGGAGGTTTACCGCAGGGATATACTGCTTTATATGTGAACATGCCTTATCTCTGCATGCACTGTACATGTAGCAAGACTGTCAGCCTTGCCTGTCACCAGGGGAAATGAACAAAGCAAGCAATGCCTTCTTAAAGCTTCATTCATAAAGAAGAGCCAATGATGTATAACATACTGATTGTGATTTCAAACATGAAACCCTGAGTCTGTGTCTGTGTATTCTTCATTTTGAACTACGAATTTGAACATTACCTGGTACATTTGCATGATTTAACTGTTAAAATGCTGGAAGTTTAATTAACAAAACATTATCTGTAGAATCAACTTACTTGTACTGCAATGTAGAGTCCTGGAACATTGAAAGACTCAAACATGATCTCAGCTAGGTACTCTCTGTTTTCTGGTGTGTTTAGAGGAGGTTCTGTCTGTTGATTCAAGAAATCAAATGAGGAAATAAATACTGATGAATTCTCAAAAGATTTGGACCAATTTTTATTCATTCCATAGACAGAAAATGGTGTCCATTCCTTTCAACATTTACTTATATTGTTTTTAAATGATTTTTGAAATAAATATAAAATTTATCACTAAAAAAATTAACAATTTTTTTTTTTTATTCATTTCTTAGAGAGAAAATGTTGTTCCCTATACCAGAACTTAATCACAGAAAACATTAATAATTGGTGACAAAATTTAAAAACAATATACATTTAGATACACTAAACAGTAGATTCTCTATAACAAACTTTTAAGAACTTACTTGACATCCTAAAAGCACTTTCTACGCTTTTCATCATTAGGTCATAAACATTTATAGTTTATCACAGTCTGAAACAAACATCTGTGTATAATATAATTTTTTTGCATAATATAAAAGTTCTTTGCATAATATAAAATTTCAACACATGATGCATAAGAATCAAACCTACCAGCAAAAAGTAATGGTCCTCTGGTTCTGCTCTGAGATATTTGAAGATACTTTGTTCTAGAAACCTTTCCATCAAGTCCCAATCCTCGATAATACCATGGCGAATAGGATACTGTAACAGAAACATACAAATAATAAATGAACTTCTTTACTAGGATGGCTGGAATGATAGAAGGAATGTTAAACTGTGTCAAGAGGAAAAAGATAAACATTATCTTTCAGTCGACATCTTGGAGTGGCATGGATTTCTTTCTGCTTACTTCATACAGCCTTTTCTCCCTCAATAACCATGATTTATTGGTCAAGGCCCACTCCTCCAAGCGTGTATGTGTTGTATCACATTTCTCTAACAAACATACAGTTTTTTCCATCTTTACTGGTGTAATTTTGAAGTGTTATTTGCTGTTTTTCACTACAGCATAAGGAACATCTCTATGAGACAGATCCAGGAGATTTAGCTTACAATTAAGGTAATTAAGACTCCTCCTACTGCAAGAAAAGGACACAGAATTGTCTCAAGTACTGAAGCACTACTAAAAAATAATTAATAGGCAGACCCAAATACTTTTGAGATTATCTTCACAATTATCAATAGATGTCCAATGCAAGAAAATGAAATGGAACTGAGTGAATAGACCTGTTTACTGATTTTATGCATATATGTTGAACTTAAAGTTTCCCTTGACAACTGAGAAGTTTGCCAGAGATTGCCCAACAAAGCAATAATTCTTGTATGCAGACTGGATTCCATCTATTCAGATGCCAGTAATGCATAAGAGATGAACTAACAGTTGGCAACCAAGGGTTCTGGAGAGTAATGTGAATAAATTTGAATAAATTAGTAAACAGGTCTATTGTTTCAAGAAAGAGAACCTACCTTGCAGGCATAGTTTGGTTTATCAATGGCTTCATCTCCAATAAAGAAATCCAAATCTTCCACACCTCTTCCCATTCTACGAGCTGATTGGTCTCCAACTTTAGCTGACTCTTTGATCGCAATGGCTGAGGGTTACCAAGAAATAAAATCAACATTACTGATCACTAGGGTAAAATATTGTGTTTATGAGACAAAACAAAAAATTATATTTTTCTCTGTGAAAAATGAAGAAAAGGGTCCTTGAAAACATCAAATTCATGATTGAAGTATTACACATGTAGGTGAATAACAGTGAGTAATGTATGCTGCATAATTAAAGACAGAAACGTGCTTTGATGTACAGTTTCAAAGCATCAATCATTGTTCGTTACAATAGATCTTCACACTGCATCAGTTATTCTGTTCAATATTACAGCAAAATCATGCCAACCAATATTTCTACAAGTTTCAGTTTCTTTACATGGACAATTTTCTTTTTTCTGCATTTCAACTAGTGAACACTTGACAGATTACTGCATGTGTGACATGGTTAATACATTTATTTCCTACAAAATATTGTACAAAATCTTTTAAATGATATAATATTACAAGTGACAGGAAAGTGAACAAATGTAATTATTTTAGTATGAGCGACTCAAAAGACTGCAATGCATTTCTTGGGCAATATCATTCAAAAACAAAAAACCCCCCCCCCCCCCAAAAAAAAACACCACCAACAAGAACAAAACAAAACAACAAAAATAAAATAAGACTTACCTGAAGGGATAATGTACTGAGGTTCAGTGTTTCCAGCAAAGCCTAGCTTACAGTATCTGCAGAAAAATACACAAGAAAGAGGCATGTTTGAAAACTTGACATGCGACAATTGTGATAAATTGCATTAGTGCATGTATGTTGAATTTAAAATCAATATAAAATAATGAAAACATTTCCATTGTTGTTACAATCATACATTCTACATGCACACTTCCTGCACCATTGTAGATTGGCTATTCAACAGGAAGATCATACTGTGCCTCTTTACAGCTGATGATTTCTGGTTTACAACCATACATTCACACACATGCATGTCTTATAATTGTAAATAAACATGTCAACCATGACACCATCATACAATGGAGAATGCATGACAATGCGAAAAGGAAAGTTGTAAATCAAGATTTTGGTGTGTGTGATTCACAACAGTTGTATTCCAAAACTGAAAAATACTTGAAATAGATCTACAGCACAGTTTTTGGAACCATGTTGCCTAAACTTTGAGATTGAGAAATCCCTGTTTTAAATATTCAATAGTGGGGCTTCTGGTGTGTACCCTTTTCCTTGTCTTGTCTTCCCATTGATACAGCCACACGCGTGTGGCCGTATGGTAACTCTTCATTTAATGCTCATGATTAGAACTCGGAAGTAAGTTTTTCAGCCAGAGGGCAGTATTAGATTGGAACAGGCCGCCTACCAATGTAGTTGAAGCGAAAACAGAGAAAAAAAAAAGAGTTATTGGACAAGCACTGGTGGGAGGAAAAATTAAAACTTCCATTCGTCAGCACATGTAAAAGCCAAAAAACTAAAGCTTCAAACAGTTCAATTACAAACTTTGAAGTAGAGATCAGAAAATCTACAAGAGAAATCCTTTATTTCCGTACCTGATGTGATGCGATGTGATAAGAGACAAAGGTACGCGCCACATGCATATACATGTGGCTGTATACACTGCCAGCTTTATAATATCAACAAGTTGTATTAACTTGTGTAACTTGGTAATCTAGACAATATCCCACAAAAACATATCCAACATTAACACTTATTCAGGCTGTCATCATTTTTTTTTGTTTTTTTTGTTATGTTTTGTTTTTTGAGGGAGGGGGCATCATCACATTTCCCTCTGACATTGTGAAAGCACACACTTGCTTGTATGATGGGGGGGGGGGCTCTATGTCTGTGCACCTAACATTTCACTTGAAATTGGCAAGCCTTTCATTTGGTATTCCTCTAAGGCTGACCTCATTTCAATCCTCATTGTGCCGAAAATCCCATTAAACCTTGAGTACGAACAATGTCATTTTCACAAGAAAAGGCGACGGTGTCAATTTGACAATGAAAAAATGAAGGTTCCAGTGTCTGCGCATTCATTCACTTTGTACGCAGTTCGTGATTTTTTGTATGAAAGGTGGCATTTTCAAGGCATGTGAATAAAAATACATTATAAAATAAATGTTTTTCACCAGTTTTTCCTCATTTTTTCACGGATTCATTTCATTAAAATTGACATAATAAGATGATGTATTCGTTGCGTCTTTTGTGATGTTAGAATCGCGCAGTTACACATATGCGCAGACTCAATCAGGATTTACTCAGGATCTTTCTCCAGACGTAGCTATACAGCATCGTTGTCCAGAGGTGGTGCTGCTGCTGTGCAAAGTGGCTACACCATTTTGTTAAGCGCCGATTGGAATTTTGGATAGATGTTTGGTTTTTTATATATATGGGTAAATTGTTCCAGTTGACTATGGTTTGGGGCAGATAGCTACATAAATAAGCTCGAGTTCTACATTGCAGTGGGATGAATCTGTTGTCATCATCTCCTCTTGCCCGACTGGTTTCTTTGACATAGGGAGGGATATATATTGCACTTTGTTGGTAAGTTGCTTTGTAGAAGTGGGTGAGTCGATTGAGTTGTCTTCTTTTGCGCAACAAGGTCCATTGAAGATTATTCAGCATGGTTGTCACGCTTGATGTAGAGGCGTAATCATTCATTATGAAACGAGCTGCTCTCCTTTGGACCATTTCTATCTTGTTGGTTAAGTAGGCTTGGTGAGGATCCCACACTGAGGCTGCATAGAGGTCTAGAATCTACTCCAATTTGGGATGGACCAAAGCAAGATATGCAGCCTTCTTTACAGCTGTCACATTCGGATCGGTTTCTCCTTACTACCCCTAGGATTTGGGACCCCGAGGACATGGGTCACCCCCGGGGGCACCAAACCATATATCGATGCCAGTGGCAGTGCAATTGAATGGAGGTGGAAAAATCAACCGATAATCATTTATATGAAGGGAATGACACATATGATTATGAATATGAACAGATGTATGAGGCTGAGCCCGAACAGGAATCCGGGCCTTATTCAGTACGACGATGCCTCAGTCAGAATACCCCCGCTATAAATCCACTTCACTGATATGTTCTGAAATTATTGGGCCTGATCTGGCCACATTATAATCTTTCCCATTATCTTGCGCACGTACGGTCTTCTGAGTGTTCTTCTTCTTCTTCTTCTTCCTGTTCAGTACAGTCCACCTCTGGCGGTCTGTATAACTTAGTTATTGATTCGGAAGCATACCGTACGAAGATCATGAAGATGGGAGGTGCCCCCACTCTTTTTAAGTGCGATGAAAACGAAGCATTACAAAATAAGCATAACCGGAAAAGGCTAACTTACCCTGTACCAGGATCTATAACACATGCAGGCATCCTCATAGCCATGTTTCTAGTTTAGGTTTGATCCACAAACTCTACAAGAAGGTGTGTTTTAGACCACTTCAGATGAATCCACACAAGGAACTAGAACAGCATAGGCGGAAGGCTTACATGCAATGTTCTCGCTTCCTGAATGTATCATTATTATCGTAGATGGCGTATGACCAAAAACTGATTGCTTTTCGCACAGCGGTGGCTATAGAAATCATGGAAAGGTCTTTCATTAGAGCCAACAAATTGCTAGTAGGATTTTATCTTATTAAGTAGAATTTTTGGAATATGACATCAACAATTTTCCGTCAAAATACAATTTCATAAAGTTCTCACAGATGCTTTATTTCCTTCATTCTATCTTATTTTCATAATACTTACATGTACGTTTACCTCAATGCACAGTTTATTCTGTGTATTTTGTAATGCAGATCATTAAATGAAGAAGTATAATGTAGAAAAGTGAGGTACAAAATAATTTAGTAAACCCTATTAATATTGTATTTCAGTTAGGAAATCATGTAGAATAGCAAAGGACTTACACTGTTGTATATTTCAAATTTTCAAGCAAAAAAATCCATTTTTGTCTTGAAAATAAGATTAAAAGAAATAAAGAATAACATTTTTTCCGAATGGGGTTTGCAGCTCTGTTTAATTATTAATGTACTTTATCGATTAATCTATCCATTCATTTTAGGCCTATTGCATTGTTTTGTTCTTTCCTTAGAATTTTTCATAAAGAAACAAGGACATTCGTACAAATAAACGGCCTTATTATGATGTACACAAGACATAGGTACCGTACGCCTTACCATTATTTTTTTTTAAATGCTTGTCGAGGGCTCGATTATTGCAAGCAACATGAACAGTGTCAGTTGTGAAAAGAAAATCTCCTTTTTCCAAGACTGAATGAACAATGTCGTCATTATGTTGGCACAGTTGAAGTATACACTATAATGAGATTGAATGCCACTAGTCTTGATCGGCATTCTTAAACCATGTAGCTTCCTCGCTGAGCTCATTAAACATGAACTGGACAATTGGAGTGTAAAATGTATAGCTTTAACTTTGTGACACGCCGTTATGAATGCCGTCTCAAGGCATTCATAACACTTCAAGGAATTCAGTGTACGCCGTTAATGTTCAATGGGATTGGTTAGTCGGCTGAAACCACGTGATATCGTTTTACCTCACAAAGGTTATTGGCGCGGGTTACGTACCAGAAGATTGGAAACCGTGCCTCTTTCCACTCACTCTAGACATAGTCGTAGACACGTCGCTTGGAGGTTTTTAAGTTTTTGCTTCGTTTTGTGGACTTTCTTCATCGCTTCTTTTGGAATATTATTCAAAGATGGCTAACCATGGGACTCAACTTCGCCTCGTACACCCGCGAGGGTTCCTGGTGCAAACGGAAAACACTCGCAAACTTGGATAAATTTTAATGCTGGCTACACAAAATGTAAGTAAAATTACTTATCACAAAAGGACAAACTTGATTTATATGATGATATTCCACTTTGCATACATGCAGAGAGCGCTTTCTTTATCTTTAGCAGCAGAGATGACAAAGAACTACTAGCAGTCTGTATTTGCAATTCTGTGCACTGTATTGTGATCAAGATTTGGTAATAAAGATATTTCATTCATTCATTCATTCATTCATCCATTGAAAATTAAACAAACATTATAATTATGTGGTCACGCTGTGGCTTAGTATAGGTGGCAGGATTCCAAAACTATATTATTTATAACCTCGCATATTTGGGTAATACATACACAAAATCCGTTTTCTTAATTTAATTTGGTAAAAACTTATAATATCGGAAGTTCACCTCGCAATCTCTGATACGTGCTTTATGTCTTTATATCACTTATACATGTACAAGCTGAGATTATTGATAATGATCTCATAAAATAACCTTGAAAAAGATGTTATTTAGAACGTTGCATTCGAGTGAGTGATCTGCATGAGGTAAGCTTATATGTATTTTATGTAGTTTATATCATTTTATTTCATATATGCTGTAATCCACATTGCTATGGCTTTGTCTGTCCTTTCGCGTATGAAATTAATTCTTCAAATAGTTACGTTTTTGTTCGTTTTGGGGGTTTAAATCTGAATGCCAAGGAAAAACTGTTCCTTCATGTTAAGAAAGCTTACTCAACTACAATGAATACATATTTTGTATGCAATTAGATATGTTATATACACAAACGTCCACAGCTTCTCATGCACAACTTTTTCATCTCAGCGTAATATCCAGAAAAAATATTACTTCATCACTAATATGAAAAGTTATTGCCACGGATAACCAGCTTCTTTCATCTCCATAAACTATAGCCCCTAGGACGCTGCCACGAAGTTCGAGCTGCAGGCGCAGTAATCCCATAAATGTTTATAAATAACCTCGCATTAATGTTAGTGTTTTTAATAGAATTCTGTCATTTCAGTTTAAAAGAAAATGATTTTTTGATATTGTGATTTAGAAAAAAAAATGTCGCACCATTACTTATTTACATTATGAGAGGTTATTGAGAATGAAATTAACTCTCCTTTTGTTCTTATTATACCGACTGATTTGCAGAACATGAAGGGAGACTGAGGGTCTTGATCGAACACTTCTAAGGGTGGTGTCGTGACTAAACGCCTTGCTACAGGAGAAGTGGGGAGGACGACGGGACGAGTATTGCATGGCCACTCAAACAACGTCCGCTGCTTTATTATAGTCGCTAAGAAAGTTGGGCGTGGTCAGTGGAGCTAGGCCCCGGAAGCCATTTGACCCGCCCTTTGAACGTTACCAAGAAGGTATAAGCTTTTCCAAGATATATGCATAGTTTTAAACAATGTCGTTGATTAACTGATATGTTTTAATGCAGACTGATGGCTCTTCTCTTTCTCAATGTGCCATCGATGCCTCAACACTCCTTCACTTCAAAATTATCCTATCAAAATTGGGTTTTTAAATAGGCCCCAAAGGGCCCTCTTAACCCTGCCACACTCATCAGTCCTCCATTCGTCATGAAGACTATGAGATGTGGCCATCAAGGTAAATGAAGGTAAATCAACCAACGATATGTGAATTGACATTTACGTGTAGCATTATGCAAAGGAATAAAGCAAAAACGAAAGTTAAGACCCATCTCAGTAATCTTTCATGTAGAGGTGCGATATTTGTTTTATAATCACAGTATCAGCTAATGGTGTAGACACACCTGCTTACAGTGTGTTCTAAGTGAAAACTATATGAAAATGAAAATGATAGGGGTGAAGATGTAGAAACCAAACATGCTTGCAGATTGAAATTCAACAAAATTAATTGTTTAAAACTAAAGTTGAATTGAAAATAGTTTGATCACAGAAAATGGTTTCAGATTTACTTGTGGCAATGGTTCACTGCTCAGTATCTTGTTCTCATGTTCCCCAGGTATTCCTTAGATGCCTCAACTAAAATCTTTTTACCCATTCATTCCACAGACTCACCATTCCAAGACCACAGGCTCACCAAAGACTCATCATTCCAAAAACTCACCGTTCCAAGACCACAGGCTCACCAAAGACTCACCATTCCAAAGACTCATCGTAGGACGCACATACACACAAGAATACAGTATGCAGGTATTTCAGTGTCTACCTTGCGACACTAATATTTCTACTCTCCATATCTGTTTACCTCTACCTGTAGTGTGTTTACAATATGGAGCGTGATATACATCTAAGGAATGATATGTTGGTTATACTGCGAAAAATTCATGAGTATTTGGTTTTAAACCTTATTGATGATGCACTTGTTAGTAATTACAAGGTGATTCAAATGTTATGTGATTTTAGCTATATGGCATATTGCAATCATCCCCTGTAATATCAGCTGCAATGGTATCTGCATTTTTATGTTGTCAGAATGAGTTATATTTGGCAGGAATTGTCCAGTAAGCAATGTCGAGGCATGGAGGGGTTATATCCTAGTGTGTGAGAATAACTTCTGCATTACTTTGGTGTGCAAATCAGCTATAAAATATTGACATCATATCTGGAAGGATAGCGTGTACAAAATGCTTTTAGACAAAATACATCCTCGCTTGGATTACCAGGAAACGTGGAAAAAACTAGGAATGTGATGTGAAGTGGTATAGGAAAATGTCAAGTAAAATGGAGGTGAATTCTTTTAACACGAAGTAAAGAAAATATGGGTAATGTTATACGTATAACTAAAAATTTAATTTTCACATTCAGACAAGGTATAAGAGGAATTCAGACAAGGTATAAGAGGAAAGGGAAAAAATCCAGTAAAACCACTTTTCTATCTCTTGGACACTAGTAGTTGATATAATCTTAGATTCAGTAGCCTGTATATCCAGTCTGGTACTATCCTTTAAATTATTTGCTAGAAGGAAAATCAGTAAATCCCATGTTATGCAATAAGTATTTTAGAACGGAATGAAATCTTTAAAAATCTTAAGTAACTTAACTGTTGAAAATCTAGAAAAATTGTTCTGTGGCAAATTAGATCACAAAAATAGTAATTTCTCTTAGCGGTTTTCTGATACCCACAATGTTTCGCGTCCTAAATTTCTAAGTGCATGTTTTCATTTTTTTAGGGCGGGGGGTTATATGATATAATCTGACCCTAAAATGTCACATCCCTTACTTTCTACTAAATAATAAATCGATGTAATAACAGTATGAAATAGATTTCCAAATGCACGCTAAGTCAGTACCCCTTGCAGTTTCAAAGACATGAACAAGCTTGGCAAAATAAAGATAGAGGAAAACATACTAACGTCAACCCATAACCATCCCTATCGAATTGCTGCGCTTTTAATTTCTTGTATGCTGACTTAAGTCAGTGATTCTAAATTATATTCATGTAATGATACGTCCCATTTTCTCCTAAGTTCTTGATTGGTTCTTTTGATCCTTTCTTTTCTGAATGCCACTTCTATTTTCTACTAGGATATCTAAATGCTCATTCCCTATCTCTTTAAGTATACTCTTAGCATCACACACGTGTATTTCTAGTTTTCTTCTGTAATTAGTAATATCAAAGATAATAGATAATGATAAATAAAGCCAAAAGCTTTTCTTCTTTCTTCAGATTCATAGAATTATTACCCACAAGATAATGCTTACCCACTACACTAGGCCTATCTTTTATTATCAACCACTTATCATTCTATTTGAAATATCGTTTTCTGACTTAAGCATCTAAATAGTGCATCAAAGCGAGACGTAGTGAACCATTTTTCGTTTCCTCTTTACCCCTTCTACACTGTATATCTTGATTGCATTACATTGTTGACGAATATTCATCTGGGTCCCGTCTTATCAAGACGAGATTAAAATCGATCGCAACTTTGAAATTGACCTCAACTCTGTACTTAAGAGATAGGAGTTGAGAACAATCTCAAAGTTCTGATCGATTTGAATTAATCGCAACTCTTTATATGACGGGGCCCAGATTTGCAGAAAGATAACAAGTATAGAACTTGACCGTCTTATCCTATCTATTTCACCACTTTCCGATGTCTGCATATCCATTCTCTTCCAATACACTCAACTGCTGTCATGGTTGTGTCTTTTCTCCATTGCAGCAGGGACATCATAGAATAAAAACTAGTGACATCCTCGTCAACAAAACTTGCGAGACATATTCTGAGTTGCATTCTAAAATACTTAACCTTTTTTCATTTCAAATGTTTTTCTTTAAGTCATAAATGTAAAGAGAGAGAGCTAGAGGGAGAGATAGAAAGAAAAAAAGACTTGTTATCTTTTGGGGATTTTTTTTTTGGGGGGGGGGGGGGGAGGGGGAGGGGGTAAGAAATGTTCCAGTGTTTGTTCCCGTTCATCCAAATGTTCATATCGACCCCTTTGGAATTCAAAAAAATAATGCATTTTAAAGAAAGATATTTCAAACCTTGATTTGTTTGGCATGTATTCCTCTTTTTATTTTTCTTATTTTTTACACATCTTATTTTTATTTCCCGTCATCAATTTTCCTGAAATTGTCTAGGTTGGTTTGGTTTCTACAAAACAGCAGTAAATGAATTTCTCTTTGATCAGTTAATATGTGATCTTTCTGGTAGTCATGGTATTTAGTGTAGGCAATACCTGACTGGGAGATGGTGACCTGTGAATGATGAGCCTACGGGGCCTAGTCCCTTAAACTGTGGGTGAACGGCACGCCCAGCCAGGTGATAGATTCTTCCTTTTTCTGCTATCTTTCTCTCTTTCTTTTTCCTTTTTTCTGGTAGTGCTTCAGTGTAGGTCTCTTGGCTTACATGACACTATAGAAAGATCATGTATTAACTGTTAGTCATATATACCTCTATAAGATGTTGGTATCATCGGTGTTAAAAAAATTTTCTTGCAATATTCTTTTTTGCTCTAGGCCACATGTAATTTCTTTCAGATGGTCCCACGAGGTCTAGTAAAATGTAATTTCTGTATTCATTCTCTGTATAATTATGATATGAAAAATCTACGTGTCAGATTCACAGCAGATTTTTTTTTTAAATTTCAGCCATGTTGTGCTGTAAAACAGGATGACTATGAATAATCTGCGTAAATGGAACATAATTTGAAAATTTTTAAAACACCTAATTCGTAATTTTTTTTACCAGGAACCATACAGAACCTTTCCATTCGTCTGAGTGATCTTCAGTACAAAAATACAAGGGGTCTGTTTACCAGATGATTATTTGTGTGTGTGTGTGTGTGTGGGGGGGGGGGTGTTCCTATTCACCCTGTTGTATAGTACATCATAAAGTAAATACTTACCTGTCACGTAATTGTAAATACTTTAGCCAACTTTAGGCATTTCAAGGGGGCACAATAGGGTATATCCCCAACTTTTAGATGAGGATCTTTTGGGGGGGGGGGGGCTTGTCAGCGAACTTTGGGGCAGTCCCCCCCCCCCCCCAAAAAAAAAGAAATGAAACGGATTGACGCTCTTGGAGTATTGAAATTATTTTTTAGTTGATTCTTCAAAACTAGGTGCAAACATGTTTTGTGTACTTCCATCTGAGTACTTCCATTTGAGTACTTATTATATAAAATGTTCCTAAAAATATTCTTGCCTAGGTTGGTTTGATTTCTACAAAATAGCAGCAAATGCATTTCTCTTTGATCAGTTAATATTTGATCTTTCTGGTAGTCATGGTATTTAGTGTAGGCAACACCTGACTGGGAGATGGTGACCTGTGAATGATGAGCCTACGGGGCCTTGTCCCTTAAACTGTGGGTGAACGGCACGCCCAGTCAGGTGATAGATTCTTCCCTTTTCTGCTATCTATCTCTCCTCCTCTTTATTTTTTCTTGTAGGGCTCCATTGTAGGTTTCTTGGATTACTTGACACTAGAAAGATCATGTAAGGTGTGTTATTCATACACACCTCTATGGGATGTTGGTATCGTAGGTGTTAAAAATTTATAGATTTTTTATTTATTTTTTATTTTTTATTTCTTGTGCTCTGGGTCAGACAAATGAAAAGTTCTGTATGGTCCCTGGCATAATTTGTAATTGTCAGATGGTCCCACGAGATCTAGTAAAATGTACTTATCATTTCTGTACTCAGTCTCTGTATAAAGATAGGAAAAATCTACGTGTCAGATTCACAGCAGATTTTACTTTTATTATTATTATGTTGTTGTACTGTAAAACAGGATGAATGTGAACGATCAGGGTAAATGGAACAAAATTGGAAAAGTCTTTATACACATTCGTAATTTTATGCCAGGGACCATACAGAACTTTTCATTTGTCTGAGTGATCTTCAGTACAAAAATATAAAGGGTCTGTTCACCAGATTAGATTATTTTTTGGGGGTGAGGGAGGGGGGCATTGTTCCATTTGTGTTCCTATTCACCCTGTTGTATAGTATATCAGATCAAGAAAATACTGACCTGTCACGTGATTGTAAATATTTTAGCCGACTTTAGGCAATTTAATTAGAATTGTCGCTTTTGAATGTACAAATCTCGCAATGAGGTATTACTTAATCCGAAAATGGCTTATACAGTAGGATACTGTGTGGGCGTCAATCGGGGGGGGGGGGGGAGTGGAATACGTCCCACAAAAAAATTTAAGGGTGGGGGACACAATAGGATATGTCCAAAAAAAAAAATTAAACTTTAGCCTTAGGAAGGGGGGGGTCAGCAAATTTAAGGGGTGTGTCCCCCATTTTTTTTTTTTTTAATATTTCTTTATTTTCATTTTTTGCATGCCAGCCAATTTTTGGCAGTGTCTGTCCAAAATATGAAACAGATTGTCGCCCCTAGGGTATTGAAATTGTTTTGAGTTGAATTTTCAAAACTAGATGCATGTTTTGTGTACTTCCATTAGAGCACGTATGATATATGATATAATGTTCCTCAAAAAATGGTGTTACTCTGATTTATTGCATGGTTCTTTGAGTTATTTACCAATAGGGTGAATATCATTTTAGACATGATGTGTTCCTTAATTAGATCTTTTTTATCATTCATCTTTAATAAGCTTGTAATGAATATTTTCACGTTCTGGTATTAGTGGTATTTAGTGTGGGCAACACCTGACTGGGAGATGGTGACCTGTGAATGATGTGCCCACGGGGCCTTGTCCCTTAGACTGATGAATATTGGGAACAATTTGGATAGACTTTGAAAAAAAATTGTTGCACCAATATAGTGTGGTCATTCTATTTCTTTTGCTAATGTCAAATACAACTGGTACACTCTTATGGGGTGTTGCAAGAAAGTTGCAATCAATTGCAAATAATTGCTAATTTTGAAACAACCAATCTGATTGGCTCAGGGTCTGCCCTTTTAAGAAGACATGCATGCAACAATGATTTTGATTGGCCAGTGACAATCAGTTGCAACTTGCAATCGATTGCAACTTTCTTGCAACACCCCCATAAAAACATGCGTCAGTTAGAACCCTTTTTTGTCCCGTATTTAGATCCTCCAGAAAAATAGGTTCTATAAAGGGTTCTTTCTATTTTCAAGAACCCCAAAAGTTGTTTTTACAACCATAATGGTTCTAAAGACCTCATTCGAACCCTTTAGAGAACCTTTATAGGTTATTAATGGTTCTTTGAAGAACCTTTAAAGGTTCCAAATGTGGGAAAAGAAAGGGTTCTACTCAGCACCATTTTTTCTAAGAGTGTGTTTAGATTCATCCTTTTTCAAATTCATTCTTTTTTTTTTACCAATATTTAAAATTTGTTCATTTTCACCCGACTTAGTTGTATGTTAAATTGACGCCATAGCTATATTTTCTTTAGTAATGTGTATGTCTTACATATGAATTTTCTTGTTCGAATTCTGTCAATCAAATTGGCAATAGGAAGTATTTCACTATCTACGTTTTTTTTTCCTGTCAATCAAATTGGCAATATGAACTATTTCACTATGTTTTTTTCCTTTTTTAAAAACTAAATCCTATCAATTCTAACTGCAGATTTACTTGTATGAATTTTCCACAGAAGAATAGACCGAAAGGTGCACACTCTAAAAGTTAAAATGTTAAAACACCATTTAAAAGGGCCGACCAGTGACTACATTTTCAAAATGGTAGATCAACACTTTGAACATGCTGGATTCCAAACTTTATAGCGTTAAATCCAGCATGTTCAAAGTGTAAATCTACCATATTGAAAATATAGTCATTCCTCGGCCCTAAATAGGAATAAAATTTGGTAAAACTTTTTTTGGGGGACAAATTTTAACCCAGGAATAACCGTGATTTATGCAAATCCTTTCCATTTCTTAAATTCATCATGAATGAAAAAAAAAAGGGGGGGGTCAGCATAATCCTGCGTTTGCTTGCTTGGAGCATAAGTATCACATTTACATAACAGTTAATTGTTTAGATACTGCGCATCACTTTCATCCTTACGCCCTTAATACTGTTATGTAAAATGGGGTGAATAGGACCCCCCCCCCCCATAAAAAAGGCACAGTGTTTAGCCAAGAATGACGCCAGCCCCTTCTACTCATCATGAATTAAAGGAAACCAAAACCCTCAAGTCAAGTAGTTTTAGATCAAAACTAAAACGGAATAAAATAGATGAGCGCAAATTTGAACGAGAACCGGAAAAAGAAAGTTATGCCTATATGAAAATTTCTATATGATATTTTCCACACTACCATAGCTTTTGATGATATCATTTTGTGGACAACTCGCAATATTTTTGTGCTAATTTAATCAAACATTTACATTTTGCCTAAGATTTGCATATTTTCTTAAGCCACACTCAAGATGTGTAATGTAGGAATGTTTTCTCCACAGCACATATGGGACAATGAAAACATGTTTTCTTCAAGAAAATAAAGAATATGTGAAATTTTTTGTCCAAAACTATTGAGAGTTGTCCACAAATCATATCACCAAAAGCTATTATGTAAGTGCCAAAAATAGAAAATTTCATGCAGATATAACTTTCCTATTCCTTGTCCCATTTCGTTTCATTTCTCTGATCGATCTTCTTAACTTCTTTTCAAGTTCCTTGGATGGGTTGCGTATAAGGCAGCTTGAATTTTTTTTTCTCTCTCCTTTTCTAGCATCTTTTATAGGTATCGATTCACCGATCTGTAATCAACCAAACAGGGTACAGATTTTTCTTTAAGGTCTTATTAATATTTTCAACAATGGCCTGAAAGAGATTAGAATTGCTACGGATTTGTTTTATTTTGTTTTAGATTTGATTTAAAAACTAGGCCTACTTGATTTGAGGGTTTGGGTTTCCTTTAAAAGATGAAAATGGTTGTTCTTATCCAGGGAATTTTACTTTTTTTTTTTTTTTTTTTTTACTTTTTACAAATCATTTTCGTAAATAAAAGGATGGCATTAAGTTCTTCATGGTCACTTTGTTTCAAATTATGAAATTCAATACAAGGCTCTGTTGGGTAAATTATTATTTATCATGCAAAGTGTTGCTTGTTCAATTATGTATCCTGCCGCTCTTGAAGGATACATTGCTAGTCTGACTATGAAGTAACTGGATCGGCTACAGAACAACACGCTTCCTCTGGACATTGGAGATGATGCACACTTAGAAAAATGTGTCACTTAGAGCCCATTTTTGTCCCGTATTTAGAACCCTACAGAAAAGGGGTTCTATAAATGGTTCTTTACGTTTTCATAAACCCCCAGAGGTTCCGTGTACAACCAATAATGGTTCTAAACACCCCTTTAGAACCCTTTAGAGAACCTTTATGGGCTAGTAGTGGTTCATTGTAGAATCTTAAAAGGTTCCAAATGTGGAACAAGAAAAGGTTTTAATCAGCACCATTTTCTTCTAAGAGTGTGTTCCTATGATTCATTAGAGGAGTGTCACACCACTTTGTGTATTTGCACCATTTCTCTTCGGTTACAACCCACTTCACCGAAGGCCCGCGAGGCCGAAAATAGCAAATTGCAATCTATAATATCACACCGCTCTGACCAATTCCTGTGCCAGAAGGAAGTTTAATCATTATCAAAGGGCAACGAGGACTAAACATGCTAAAGGAGACATAATTTTTTCATATACCGATAGCGCATTATTTGTGATGAAGGAAAATACGAACTAGAAATGTCGACCTCGCGGGCCTTCGGTCAAGTGGGCGGACCCCTTCTCTTCTTCATCTTTCCTTCGATCTGGTTATTATCCTGTCGGATTAGATACCCTGCGTGAGAAATGGTGAACATCCATAAGTCATCCATAATCATCCTCATTGTGAGCAGAATCCTAACTAAAGAAATGGAACTCCATCTCGATTTGGTATCATGTCAGGAAAAACCAGTTATGGAATTCTGCCCCACCTCCTGTATTCCCATTGGGTTTTTTTTATCATTCATTTTAAGTCTTCATTGAAAGTTTTCACTTTCTGGTAGTCATGGTATTTAGTGTAGGCAACACCTGACTGGGAGATGGTGACCTGTGAATGATGTGCCCACGGGGCCTTGTCCCTTAAACTGTGGGTGAACGGCACGCCCAGTCAGGTGATAGATTCTAATTTTTCTGCTATCTCTATCTTTTTCTTTCTCCTTTTCTCTTGTAGGGCTTTAGTGTAGGTTTCTTGGATTTCATGACACTGGAGAGATAGTATTTAAAAACGCCCCACTCCTGCATACATCTATTCCTTAATTATTACTTCTCCTTTTTTTAAACTAGTCATCTTGACAATTTTCACTCTCTGGTAGTCATGGTATTTAGTGTAGGCAACACCTGACTGGGAGATGGTGACCTGTGAATGATGTGCCCACGGGGCCTTGTCCCTTAAACTGTGGGTGAACGGCACGCTCAGTCAGGTGATAGATTCTTCGTTTTCTGCTCTCTCTCTCTCTCTCTCTCTCTCCCTCTCTCTCTCTCTCTTTTTCTCTCTCTCTCTCTTTTTTTTTTTCTCTCTCTCTCTCTCTCTTTTTCTCTCTCTCTCTCTCTCTCTCTATCTTTCTACTTTTTCCTGGTAAGGCTTCAGTGTAGATTTCTTGGAGTCCATGACACTGGAGATTTCATGTGTTAAATGCCCATTCCTTGATTATTCCTTCTTTTTTTTATCAGTATTCTTAAGCCTACATTAAATTTTTTACTTTCTGTGGGTGAGCGGCGATGTAAAGTTAAAAACTTTAAAGTTTTGATTTTTAATTTGAACTTTAATTTTACTACTGTAACTGTACATCCATGAAGAAGGGGATGCCCCCCAAAATTCGGAGCAAATAAAAGTGCATTTCTACTATCGTGCTCTACTCGTTTAGTAATTTTGCCATTAAAGATAACATTAAGAGATAGGGAATCTGATACAAAGTATTCAAGCTATACAGAGAAAGAAAGGGATATATTAGATTATCTATCTGCCAATGTTAATCTTTTCGATTATCAGATCTAGATTTGCTTGTTTGAAATTTATCAATACAAAACAACAACAACAAACAAACAAATAAAAAAAAAACAGCCAGAATAGGAATGAAAATGAGAAACTTATTTTTACACTGGCATGATGCAGACTCTTTTTCACCCTTTTAATCATGACAAAATGACAAATTTCTGCATTAATCCCGGAAAATTAGAAAATAATATGTTCCATACATTTGCTTTCCATTCACCACATTTTTTCAGTGCCTTTCTCTTTTTGTTATGACTTTTTCATTTGCTGGTTTGAATGCTGTTATATCTGGGCCCCGTAACACAAAGCTTAGCGATTGATCGTACAATAAATTTTTGCGATTGATTGCACATAGTGGTCAATGCAATCAATCGCAAAGATCAATCGTACGATCAATTGCTAAGCTTTGTGTTACGGGGCCCAGGTTGAAAAAATTATCCCTCACCCCCCCCCCCTCTCTCTCTCTCTCTCTCTCTCCCTCTCTCATTTTGTATTATGTATATATCAAATAAAGAGTGCAAAGCAAGAGAAATGATAAACATTCCATTTTTGAATAGCGTAATCATTTTAATCTTTTAAACTTCAGTTATCGGCCGATGTGTTTTTTTTTTTTAATGTTCAAACATTTTAAAATTCATTTGTGCAGCATGTTCAGTTAATTGCTATAATTTGATTTAATTTTGACCATTTGTTAACAAAATATATCAAGCCACACTGATACAACAAACAAAATTATAAGCAGTGCAATAGACATATGACAGGAACAGACTAAATACATAATGCTATGATGAAGATTAATTGAAAAATTGAATACACAATAGTTTCTTGACATTTAGTTGTGCTGAAAATATAGGATAGATATTTAGTGACTATCATTTTTTTGGGTGAGTGAATCGATTCAGCGTTCGAACGCATTACGAAGTGTCATTGCAGTTTCATCATTAATCAATAAAAACAACTTGTAATTCTGTAGGGTATCAGCCATTGCATTCCTAGTGCATGAAGAAGTGTTGTTTTCCTTTTCATTACACTTTTAACGAGTTGAATTATCCGTGAAATTCAAAGCATAATTCCTGCCAGAATATTATAAATTGTGTGAAATAATGTGTGCTGTGATATACATTTGACCAACGTTGGAAAGGATTGATATATATTCCAGTCGAGAAAGTAAATGTTACCTTTTTTAAAATCCCTTTATAGTAAATTACTTGTTGCCTTTAGTCTGTCTTGTGTATCATTTTAAACTTTATTCACTCATTATAACGAGATTTGTACTTTGATGTTGGTCAATGTCCTTTTATGCTTGTTTAAATTATTTAAAATGAATACTATATTGTAAAGTTCATTGTACTTCAGCCTCAGGGCTTCACATTTGGATTTTCTAGTGTAATGAATACCATTTATGATTTTTATAACAAAGAGCTATAAATACAATTTCAATGGCATTCAATATAACGACATTCAGTAATTTGTTTATTTTGACTGAACATGTGTAACCGTATCACAAAGTGGATTTTGTCAGAAATACTCTGAAAAAAAAGAAGAAAATAGCCAGTCTGAGAATTTTTCCATCTTTGGGCCCAAGATGGATTTTCTTCTCATTAAACGTGGCTCGTTAGCCCCTTCATAGGAGTCAAAAATTTTGCATGGCAAATGACTTTTACGCTGCACAAAGAAATGCCTTTCTTTGCTTTAAAAGGTATAATTTGGATGTGCAGACGTGCGTAAGCAAAAGATATCCTTTTTTAGGGTTTAGGAACCCAGACAAGGGTGTGTAAAGCCTTTTGCATCAGCAACTTATGTTTACATTTTTAGACTTGGAAGTGCGAATTTATTTGCTCATTAAAGTAAAAATAAAACTGTGTATCATTATGCCATGCTTCAATTCATTGCATTGAGAAAGTGAAACCGATGAAGTCAAAGTACAATTCAAATGGTACATTGCAAATTGGATATTTTATCTAACCTATTTTATCAGGAGAAATATAATTTTCTTTATTTTGTCTCTTTTCTTTTTATTCTACAAAAAGTACCCCAGTAACTGGCTTAGTCCAACTGATATTGTTTCACTAATATTGTCATTATTGTTACATTATATTATGATCTGTCTTATGTCTCTCTCTGTAATGTTGATGCCATTTGAATTCCATATAAATTGATGAATTGTCAGTAAAACAATATGTCACTGACATTCTGTCTTATGCCTCCCCCTGTTAATATACTATTGTTGTTATCATGTTAATTCCATATCAATTAACTCTTTGTTCATTTTATTTGGAGGAGAAAATATTGACAATTGCTCTTTTAATATTTTCTTTAAATTCTACTCCCTTTAGTGCATTATTGAAACTGATAATTATTCTATACAAACATATTACTTAAGCACACTAGTTATTTATTAGTTTCATTATTACAGTGGTAGAGAAGAGAACTACAGTAATAATTATGAATGTTTAATTCATTATTGTACAAATGTGCGCTGGTGCACATGAAACGCTCAATGGGTTAGTGAATTATCTCTTGCTGGCAAAGCAGTTGTATGTCATTTTTTACTACTCTAAGATTACCTATGCATGAATAGGCGATGATTTCAATAAAAAAGGGATTGTTTGCAAATACCTTTATTCGTAATAAGGCACTTTCTCATCAGTCATTATCACAAATGAAAATTATTTCCAATGTTAATATTGTTGGTAAAGCTCATACTCTGAAATAAGTTCCTGTCCAGAAATCCGGGGTCCCTCAGGACCCTCGATAAGATGAGAAGAGGGGCTGTATAGGCCTCCTGGAGCCCCAAAGGGCTCTGGTTTGCTTACTTTTGTGTATCATAATTGCACCTGTAGCCCAGGGAGATGGGATGCTGTTACCATGGTAACTGCCCATTAAGTGGTGTACTGTGTATCACTCACATGACAGTTGTTCGATGACAAAAGGAAACATACACCAAAAGTGGGTGGGGGGGGGCATTGACCCATCTTCAATATTTTAAACCAACCATCGAAAAGAATATTACGCTCCATGATGTAAGAGACGGTTGATTCTTAAATCAATGGTCGGGGGGAACTGCTTCACTTTTCGTCCAAAGGAATTAGAGCCCCTGGATGGGGGATGGGATAGCACTGTTAATATCAAAGTGAAGTATTAATATTTGCAATTTCATTTTATCATAACAGTGCACTCTAGCATTGCGTTGTATTATTCATATTTTTAAACAAAATTTTAAAATGAAGTATGTATGTAAACAGTGATATAAATAAGAAGGATGAACGATGACGCCTGTTTTATAATTGTCATGACTATGTTGAATTTGTATTAGTCCATGATTTGAAAATGATTGATATAATAATATTAAAAGAACAATGATATGATTTTAATGATAAAGTCATGTAAACCATAAGATGAATGAAAAATATATACTTTGTTAAATTTTCTATTGTGCTTAACTTTTTTAACGAATCATAATGCTAAATGAAAAGTGGTTTGACAAATTATGAAATAGCTGTTTTCTTTGATATGTGTGTGTGTGTTGATATTTACATGGATTTCATGCGTTGCATTGTACTGTGATTATTTGTCAAAATAATGTAATGTCATTATTTTACGTTTATATTTGATGTGAAAATATGCAACGATTTAATATAATCAGATTTAACAAAATAAAAAAGACCATATTATCAATAATGTGTTTTATTAAACTGGCTTCTTTTGCAAACCTACAATGTGTTTTTGTCGTCATTACAAGCATATTTATTTTTTTCTTAGCCATTATCCTTTCTCTACTAAATTTCTCCGTCTTATAGAATCCTTCCTACTTAACCGCTCACTTGAAATTAAACATACCTCTGTCATTCCTTTACCATTCGAAATCTAATACCCCTTTTCCATTTACAACTAGTTTCCGCGGCTAGTATACTAATC
>CM057153.1:40133068-40194872 GCA_029962745.1 Echinometra lucunter
GTACTCTATGCAACTTCCTCTGCAGCTATTGCTTGCTTATCCACCCCTCCCCAAAACACGTTAAACACAACAGAACAGAAAAGGTGCATTTGTTTTTGCACCGCACCCAATTTCATTGCCTTTCAGGGGCAACCACTGGCGATAAATTATCATTATTTTGTGTGTTGATAACTGTTTTTTTTTTGGGGGGGGGGGGGGGGGGGCCGGGAAATGCGAAAACTTTTTTTTTTTCTAGATTGCCTTTCGGCCTGATTTTTTCTTTTTTAAAAAATTCTTTATTTTTTTTTAGGGCGGGGGGGGGGGGGGGGTTGTAGAGATATTTTGTCATAGAATGCCAGATCGATCCGCCAGTTACAATGTGAAAACACCATAGGACAGAAACAACCAAAACATGTGGATTGCTGAAATAAAATGAATATTTTGTAGTATCAGTGCATGGGCTGGTACTCGTGCTTCCCCAATCTTTGAATGATGACGAGGGTTTGATGAGAGCCTGGAAAAGAAAAGTAAAGGAAGAGAATAGAACAGAAAAACAAACACGAAATGCAAATGAAAGGACAAAGAAGAGGAAATCTTATCCTAATTCCCCGAATGGGTGGCCTTGTTTAATTCATTTAGAAGCAGTGCCCCTCCCGGGCCCCGGTCCTGATCCCCCCATCCTACTTGCCCTGGAGCCAGTGTTCTTGGACTTGATCCTTGCTCCATCTCTTCAATAACAGGCATATCAAACATGTCGGTAGGCACTATATGGCTACTTTCTTCCTGTTCTTATGAAGAAAGGTTTTATTTCCCGAAAGCTTGAAACGAAAATAACGGTGATCACCTAGGAATGAATATGACTGTGTTATATTGAGTGCCTGACCTACTTGACGTTCGCGCGCAATCCTTTTAAAACCCCGCGCTTGTCCCATTGTATTGCATATTGCACGAACACGTGTGGAGGCATTTCAACGCATTTTGCAACGCTACCATAGGGTTTTATGCACGTCACGTTGTACTTGTGCGAGCGAGTTTGAAATCCATATGAAATTGTGTGTTATATCTTGTGGATAGATCACAGAGAAATCCTTCAAAATGCCTGACTCAGATTCCGAAGAAGAGCCTACCATAGCCTCAGACATCGTCGTCACCAAATATAAAATGGTTGGTGACATGGTCAATGGTAAGTTGGACGAGTTGTCTTCCATTTTATTGAAATGAATAAGAGAAAAATTAAAAATTTATCGGTGAAATAGTTGTACCAGATGGATCACTCGTGACTCGTGTAGTGTGTTGTGTGCAGTGTGTGAGCGATTGGATGTTCATTGTGCAATTGTGCATGTGATAGCTTACTAGTACGTCCGGATGCGTGCATGTACAAATAGAAAAGGCTGATTTTCAGATTCTCTGCGAGATGTAACCCCACATTTGTATCCAGTTTTTGTTAAGACTTACCACATTTCTTAAAAGGTTCATTTGATATTAACCTTGTTCAAAAAATTGGTAATGCATTGAAAGAAAAAGTTAGACCCCTACACTGAAATGAATTATGAAGATCAACACCATGACCACTCCAAAGTCCAATCATGTTCTGCCTTCTGATCGAAGAATGGCACAGAGAATTGGCAAAAAACCTGCGACTCTGTATTTGGTACATCCCAGTAGGGAGGTTGCTTCTGGTAAAAGTAGCAGAAATTCTTTACCATATTGACCATGTTGACCAGCTGGCAAACCCGGAGAATAGGGGACCAGACGCGCGCATTCCATTTATACAGTGCAGAGACAAACCAGAGTATGGAAAAAGGCCTTAATCGAGTTCAAAATGACTTTCAATTATGTTTTTGTCAGCTTGGCTCTAATCATGTTCTGACATATTGCACTGTCCTCTTGGCTCTCAGATTTCCAGTTATTTGATGAAAATAATTTTGATTTTGGCTAGAAATGTCAAAGTCACAACTGTTTCACCGCTGGATCTTGTGCACATCATTGGTGATGCAACAGCCGCTGCTCTATGTTGAGGTGTCATGGTGTAGTGGTTCTGTCACTTGACTCTCAATCAAAGGGTTGAGGGTTCGAATCCTGGCCTGGCACTAACGTCTTTTGGCAAGACATTAATCCACATTTGCCACTCTCCACCCAGGTGTATAAGTGGGTACCCGGTAGGAAGAAAATTCCTGGTTTAACACCTTGCATGGCAGCTGCTTCAGCTGGGGTAATAATATTAACTTTGTAAAGTGCAGTAGAGTATATTCATATAGTAGCTGTGCTATATAAATAGACAATATTATATTATTATGTTTGCTTGTACACAAATGAATACAGCACGCTTGTCTGGTCCCCTAATCTTAGGGTTTGCTGATCAGCTGGTTCCCTTAATTCATGTTGTGTTCACACACTGATGTTATGCATCAACATATATTACTGATAGATGGATAGTCTTGGTATTTCATGCAGATATGGGAAGAATGTTTCTTTTGTCTTGGTAACTGTTTTCTGAATTAAATGATGATGTCATTTATTACTAATCTATCTTCCAAATGATCTTGGCTTTCAGTAAAGGTGTTATTTTTAAAATGTCCAATTTTCAACATACATTAACTTTAAAGTAAATTGCTATGAATTTGATGTGAACAGTTTATGAATTTTATGAATGATTCAATTAGAGCTTCATTGATGAATTGATGGACATGACGAGTCACTATTTATTTAATCATTTTGATTGATAATGTTAAGAGGAGTGATGCATATCTACAGTTTTCACTTTCTGGTGATACTATGTTATAGGGGTGGGGGTTGAATTGAAAGTTGGCTTAAAACAATTTATGGTTGTTTAATGAACTGACAGAGCACCTGTCACCTAAAGGCCAGAAAGGAATATTGATATTAACCTGTTGAGCACTAATATGATTTCAGTATAACACGCATTCTCTATAAACCCTAGCCTGAGTTATCCCGGGCATTGCAACAGGTTAACAGCAGGTTAATTCATCAGATAAGATTAAGCCAGCCTTCTTTTAGAAGTTGGATAAAAAGTAGACTGAACATTGCGAGTTAATTGTCATTTATGTAGCAGCCCTTTAGTTTTATTGACACTGATTTGGAAATCATGTTTCCTTATTCCTTTTCTCAAATATCTGTATTTTTTGTTATAATGGAAGCTTTTATCAAAGACAGGGTTTCCTTTGGTCATTATCTATGGAATATGCAGAACTCTTCAGACATGAATTGTTTACATAATTTGCTTGAAATTTGTTGGTAACAGAAACTTTTTGTTCTTCCACAATTTCTTTCAGATGTCCTGAAGCAGGTGATAGGAATGTGTGTGGAAGGAGAGGAGGTTGTCGCAATATGTGAGTTTGGAGACAAGACTCTAGAAGAGAAAACGAGTCAGGTCTACAAGAAGGACAAAGAAATGAAAAAAGGTAGGATGTATTGTAATGAGGATCAATAAGAGATATCAGTTTTATGTAGAATATTCAAGACATTATATTTTTGCACTTCCATTTGTTATTAGTTTAGAATAGTACTTGAAAATATTGAGCCTTAAACATTTTAGAAAAATGTACCTCTAGAATACTTGTAAGTCTTTCTTTGATTGAGTAATTCTAGAATTTACCTGAATGGTTTTCAGCAGTAAAATTCTTAAGTTTTTAGAGCAATCCCAAATTGATACTTGTTCAAAAGTAAAGAATTACCTGCTTGTTATGCTTCCTGGTGAAGTTGACTTGACTTGACATTAACTTGTCTGTCTAAATATCTCTTATCTCTCATCAGAAATTGCTAATGTTTAACAGTAATGGCAGGGTATGCGATAAGCCTGGAATGTTCATCTATGTTATTTTCGTGATTAAAATCAAATCGATCTTAGAGACAGAAAGACAATAGGAGAGTTCCTTTGTGAACACACTTACATGTAAATTCTGCTTATTGTTTTATCAATTACTTAGATTAAGTTTTAATTTCAGTACTGAAACAACCAAGCAGTAATGAAAAGAGATTTACCCTTGTAAGTCTGCAACCATTTAAAGCTCAGTTAAAACGTGCCTTTTCCCCATGTCTACAGTCTTGATATGTTTACTAATGTACTCTGTATCATACATGTAAGGTGATGTTATATATGTTATGTTATGATCTTTCAAATTTGTTGATAATTATGTTTAAGATATTTGTGGAATAATGTTAGAATTAGGTAAATACACTTAATATGTGTTTCATCTTGAATTAACATGTACATGTACATAGATATGGATATGCCAACAATTATACTGTACCTCTCAAGGTGGCACCAATTCTGACAGACATGATGCAATATAAGTACCGGTAATCACTGATGTATAACGTACTAGATAAACCCAGAATAGTTGTTATCAGGTAATGAGCATGCTGGTGGAATAATTTTTTTCTTTGATTTCAGGTATTGCATTCCCAACTTGTATATCAGTGAACAACTGTGTATGCCATTTCTCACCTCTGCGGAGTGATAAGAAAGTTGAGCTGAAGGACGGTGATGTGGTCAAGATGTAAGTATAAAACAACCATACCTTCACATAGTCAGGGAGGTCATATTCAAAGTATTGGCCTGCTACTTTAGGGGTGTACTTGTATGTTCTGTCAAAGAGTCTGCAAAACCAAAACAAGAAATAAATGTGCAGGAGCAGTGATTTATTAACAAAGCTTTGGTAAAGAGGATAATGTTGATACATTTTCAAGGAAGTCTCATTGTGCGTTAGAAACTGTGAAAGAGTGTCCATGAAAAAAGAAGACAAATTTTTGCACTGTTGCTATCAAATATTTGGCATCTATAAGGGTTAACACATGTAATACATGTAAGTGTCAGAACCATGATGGATTTCATACCCACATCAAGAGGTAACAAAAGTCTTAAAACATAGAAGGAGCCTGACTGTCACTCATTCTAGGACTCTCTTTCTTTCAGGTCTGTCTGCAAGCTGATTCAGACATCAATTTTCAGAGTTTCTATTTTGCTGATTAGATTTTGGTTACTGTTGATTGGTAAATGGTTTCATTTTTTGTGTTCAGTTTTAGAACAGAGACTCTTGATTAGATTTTGGTTCAGACTTTTGTCAGATCAGATGTCAGTGATGATAAAGGTCAATTTACTATTTTCATTTCTCAGTGATCTTGGTGCTCATGTAGATGGCTTTATAGCAGTCGTTGCACACACCCTGATTGTCGGCGCGTCATCAGACAACAAGGTCAAAGGCCGTAAAGCAGACCTACTGAGGGCAGCATACACATGCGCTGAAGCAGCATTGAGGAAAGTCAAGCCAGACACACAGGTAATAATATGCTCCTCCTGTATAGCACTATCAATCGCCTTTACTTGAGCAAGCGTAGTACTTCGAGCATTCAAGGAATAAGTTCTACCAATTGCCCACTTACTACACCTGGGTCGAGTGTGGCAAATAGAGATAAATGTCTTGCCAAGACGTTAATGCCTGGTAGGGATTTGAACCCCATCCCTTATGCTTAACAGACTGATGACTTATCCGCTGGACCAATACACCTATGATTTGAAATATGGCTACTTAGTGATCCTTTTTTTTGGTAAGGGGGGGGGGGGTTTGGATTGCAGTTTTTAGCCCATGTCAAAGTATTGAAATTTTGGGGCTCAAAATCAGAATTTGGGTGTCTATTTATCTTGAGCCCTTGATGGTGTTTGGTATTGGTGATTATATTCATCATTGTACAATGTGAATGTTCTTTTCTAAAACTAATCTAAAAAATAGGAAAGCTGTGGTAATGTGAAGTTGTGGAACTGCTGAATACAATGTGAAATGCACCCATGTGAGGACAACGGGTTATGTTTCAACTACACAATCATGTGTTACTGAATACTTTCTATAGAGCAGTGATGGTTTGCATTGGATGGGTTGGGTAAGCATTTGTGCACATGTAAAGCAGCTATTGGCTTGCATACTTTTCATGGAGTATATTTGAATTTCTGTTTAAAAAAACAAACAAACATTGACCATAGGAATAATACAGTGTTTAGTGGCTTGACCACTGAAAAGGCACTTTATATAAATATAAGGTGTCTCCTGTTGATATTTATGTATGTGCATGATTTTTGATATATATGATCTGTTTTGTTTCAGAATAATGAGGTAACAGACGTGATCCAGAAGTCTGCCGAGTCTTTTGATTGTAAACCTGTCTCAGGAATGCTGTCACATCAACTGAAGAGAAACATCATCAATGGTGAAAAGAGTATAATTCAGAACCCTACTGAGGAACAGCTGTGAGTTGCTTCTTTAAGTCTGTGCAATGTGACATTTAGAGGGCACTATTCAGAATTACGAGCACGAATGGACAGGGCATGTTACCCATTGATTTTTACGGTTTCTCGTCTAGAGGTGCACGTACGCGTTTGCCATGTTTCCTAAGGCCAGAATATTGCCACTGTAGACCAAAGTTTTCTTTGATTCGTTCGGCAGCGATGTTTCTGAATTCTGATCGTGCACTTATTGCAATGCAACGTGGAATCTTTCTTTGGTCACTAAGTCTTGATTTTCATTTTATCAGATATTTTGGCATTTATTCATTTTAGGGTACGGTCAGTCTTTATGATCAAAATGGTAGCCAGGAATCACCCCATCTATAATTCTGAATAGTACCCTCTAAATGCTGTGTTGCACAGTCTTTAGCTTTACTTACACGGTGAAATGATGTGAAATATTTCTTAAGAACATTACAGCCGAGATATCATCGGTGTAAGCATTTGATATCCAGTAGAGTTGTTCACTTAAAGAAAAAGTGATGAAATCTACTGATATTCATGAAACATTACAATAACTTTTGAGGAAGGAGATTACAAAACCGCATAATGCTAAAGATACTGGGATAAAATCATATTTTTTATGTCATGTGTAGAGATTTACTTTTATGCTTGAATACAATGCCAGAATTTCAAATTCATTGAAATATTTCACCTTTAGAGATGATATAAACTGAATATGTTCTAGAGCAGACAATATTTTTGTCATGTGTGAACATGTCAACATTTGAGGAATACTTTGCTTTGTTTTCAGTCGAGAGCATTCTAAGTGTACATTTGAGGTGCATGAAGTGTATGCAGTGGATGTTCTGGTGAGTACAGGAGAAGGCAAGGCTAAGGAAAAGGAGAACAGAGTAACAGTGTATAAGAAGACAGAAGAGACCTATCAGCTTAAGATGCGTACCTCAAGAACATTCTTCAGTGAACTGACGAAGAGATTCACCACTATGCCTTTCTCACTCAGGTATGTCAACTCTTCTTGTAAAAGGCACTACACATTGCTTTATTTGACTGTGATCCACTTTTCAAAGACAGTTGATGGACCTTATAAAAATATGTATACATGAACTAGAAATCAAAACGGTGGTGTAATCGAAAGCCTTTTACTTCGATTGAAGTCATATTAGACTGTACAAGGTAAATAGTTGCACTACTGGTCTGATGCTGCTACAATTTAGAATCATTTTAACATTTTCTCCTTCAAGGAGTCATGCAGTACCCCCAAAATTTCTAATTGATTTCTGTTGGACTGTAATGTTCACCTTGATCATTAAGATTGTCATTTCCATATTTGAATGTTGCTGTCCAATGCTGCAGGAGGAGGAGGAGAAAAGGAAGAGAGGAGGAGAAAAGGAAGAGAGGAGGAGGAGGAGGGAAATGATAAGAGGAAAGAAGTACACAAACAGGAGAAGACAGTGGAAGATGAAATAATGATGAAATTATCATTGCATTTCATTTCATTTCATTTCATTTTAAGGAGCCCCAGCTGAAGAAGCACCGGCTTTTTAGGGGGTATCCTAACCATTTTATTAATAATTATGATTATGATTATGTACTCTATATTGTTATCTATATTGTATGTATGTGTATATTTGCTATCATTAATATTTTTTAAATGGTTGAACAAATGAAATGAAATGAAATGAAATGAAATGAAATTCTACCAAATCGGATGCAAGTCAGATCATTTACTGTTGATGAGCTTTAGGAGTGGGGATGGGGTTTAGCTTTTGTTTTCATTGATACATCTGTACCCCGTTTCATAAAAAGCTGCTTTGATAGTAACTCCTGCTGGGATGGTAACTACCATGGCAAGAGTGAGAATCCTGCTTCCTGATTGGCTTTTGTAATGAAAGTTGCCATTCCAGCAAGAGTTGCTATTATAACAACTTTTTATGAAATGGGGCCCAGGTCTGTCACTATCTTTGTAAAAGGAATAGAATTGTTCAATATTTCTGCAGAAACACATTTGAAAGTACTTCTATATATTTCTTTAAAGTCTGTCTATTCAGCAAATCTCACATAAAGTGATTTTTGTTTGGGAAATCCTATGCTTAAAAAAAGACATGTACTCCTAATTCTTGACCCATACTAGATAAATTGAAACCTTTTGGCGTAGGTGATACATTTTATTTCATGTCCTCCCAGTAAGATTTAGATTTAGAAGTACTCGTATCAAATAGAATATTAATGATGATGTCTTCTGTAGTGCCAGTATCTGCTGACTAGGGTGCTCATGGCACTTTAGTTGTATTAGCTGAATTTCTTTATGATCCATAGAATATAGATGCCATGCTAACCAATTGTGAAGTAATGATTTATAACAGATTTGATACTATACAGGGAATGGTTGATCAATGACGGCAATACACTGAATTACATTCTCTTAATATCTCTCTTGCAGGGCATTTGAAGATGAAGGCAAAGCACGTATGGGTATTGTAGAATGCCTGAACCATAATCTAGTCGAACCCTATCCAGTTCTGTTTGAGAAGGATGGTGAGTTACAGTGTTGATGTGTGTTTTCTCATTTTTTGGATGTTCACATTCTTTGATACTATTGAGTAGTATAGAGTAAATATTGTTCTGGTAATTTGCCAATGAGAGAATTTTCTGACAATATTTCTGGAATATTTGGCACTGGCATACTGGCATACATGGTTGAAATAAATTTCAACCATGGTTTATTTTCAATTTTATAAAGGTGATATCACGTGAATTTCATTATTTCTCCCTAGACTCCCTTTCTACTCACATTAAGTAACGCATTCACAATTTCCCAAATAGCATGAATAGAGAGGCAGAAAACATGCATCATATCAATTCTAATGAGACTACTACTTATTGGCCAGTTTCGACCAGCTACTGCACCCCGTAACTGTAACAAGTACAAGGCCCCATGCTCCCACCGTCCTCTCGGGCTATGTATGTATGTACACATTACGCAATATGCAATCGAAAGTTTCCACACACCAAGTAACCGCACGTGCACTCAGTAGATCTCGTGCTCACGTCTTCCGCGACGATCCAAAAGTAACTTTGGATCAAGATAGACCAAAAGTGGAAGGTGCCTGGAACCAGCAAGGAAGCTTTGCAAAACAAAAACATCAAGTTCGGGATGTACATCATTACTTTTTGAAAGAGGCAAAACAAATCAAAGATAGTTATAGCGATGGAATAAATAATGGTCAAGAACACAGCAAAATTAGGTCTGCGCATGATAAGCCTGAAAGTAGCCAGGCAGACCCGGAGCCCCCGGTCCCAGCCCCACCACCAGCCCCACCCCTAGCCCCGCCTGAGATGCCTCTAGCCCCGGTGGCATCACCCTGTATACAAAGGCGTAACGCATGCTTGTTCTGAGAATTAAAAAAGACCCCTATTTCGCACGCTTTCAAGGACAAGTTTTGAAATTTTACCCCCTATTTTGCAGAAAAACAAGAACAATTTCACTTTGAAAAATACCCCTTTTTAAACCAATTCAAGGACAGTTTTTTAAAAACATACCCTATTTGTGCAAAACAAGGACATTTGTCCAGGGACTATTTTAAACTTATAACCTGTCCCATACTTACATTTGATTGTAAAATCACTCCCTCCCAACAAAATTGAATACGTATGGAAAGATAATTAAAGTTTTAGTATTATGTCATGTACCTGCACTTTAGTTATACCATAACAGCATATTCTTCAGATTATACCCTTAAAATCCCCTTCAATAATCATCAAATACATAAAACTAACAAACTTTAATAGATGATCTAGCATATAATAGGAGAGAGAAGCCCGGGAGAAGCCATGAAAAACCTCCAGAAATTTCAAGGCATAGGGGTAGATACAGGGGTATACCAGGGGTAGATATTCCTCCTTGTTGAAAACCTGAATTTACATAGGTTTACATGCAAAGACGAATCTTTGGCTGGTTACTACAGTGTTTTTCAATGCGGATTTTAGCGACTGAGCACTCTCTGTAATTAATACTCTCTGCCCGTAGAGACTAAATCTCAAATATCTCCCAATCTCCGATGGCTAGTTCCCTACCAATCGGGGAGAAAACGGGTAAAAAATAAAAATTCACGGCTCAAAAATGTTGGTAGGTTGTTGAAATATACCCTATTTTTTTCATTTCGCGGACAGTGTCCTCTGAAAACCCTTCTATTTCTGAATTTCGCGGACACGGAATGTTCGCGAACAGGGTGGGGAAATACCCCTTTTCCTCGAAATTTAGAATGAGCATGCGTACACATTTGCAATGATATATGACCCACCGGGCTCTAGCCAAGATCACCCAAGATCATCCCAATCAGCCAAAAATATCTTTCCCAGGTAAGGCAATGCATGCTCCATAAGTAAGAAGCAGAATGCATTACATATCTAATGTGATCGAGTTACTGAAACTTCCTGCACGCCACGAGTGTTTAATTGATTTTAAGGCAGTGGATCCATTAACAGTAAAATTAGTTAAGACTGATTATACCTGTAAATGAGCTGGTTACAGCTTGGAAGAATTTTCTGTTTCCTTGGCTATTCGGGACAGCGCTGTGCCAAGTACATAGAAAATCAAATCGGACTCCTCTACAAAAATGCGACTACATCGCGTTCGTGATGAAAATGAATTCTCTCAGCTCCAAAACACACACGATTTGACAGTCAAACCCCGGTACCCCACCGCATCACACCCTCTCCATGCTCGTCCGTTTTATTTCATAGTGTCTTTGTCTGTATTATTATCATAAGTAATAAAGTATTTTGTGTAACGCTGGCATTTGTTTGAAACTTGCGAAGATTATTTGGGCTGCATGTTTTCATAATCATGTTTCCAAGTTCATGAAAAAAAGATCCTTTTCCGGTTGGTAGAATCATGACACACTTATCCATAATAGTAGTATAGTACATGTTATCAAATTTGATGTTTCATATTGCATGTATTCTACTTCAAATGTTTATTTTTCATGATATTTACTTCTTTTGTTGGAAATGAGAAAAATTAAAAATTGAACTGAACTGAAGTCAGAATTTCCTTTTCAGGTTTTGCAGATTGTACATTTTTAAGTCAAAAACATGAAAAAGCTCTGTATCGTGAGGGGGGGGGGGGTACCCCTGGCTCGGTCGCTACACTCCCTCAGGATTGGTCACTTTGCTCCTCGCAAAGATTGAGCCCCCCAAATATTTTGGCTTATTACGCCACTGATATTTGGTATGCAGTAGATGGGATGTTTAGCCTAGCAAAATTTAAAGCCTGCAAGACCTTGTGTGATGTGTGTTATTGGAACTTATAGCTCACTTTCCTTATCTTTCTGTGGGCATTCTTCATCCATAATATATCTTCTATGAAAGTCATTATGCAGGTATGATCTCTTTGTGATTGTATGCGACTTGTTAGATCCAGTGATTTCATTTCTGTAATGATAAGAACTCACAACCAGTGTGATTTTGCTTTATCCATTGCATACATTGCTGTTGGGAAGTAACTAATGAAAGATGAATATTGAACTTTTGTTTTTGACCTCTAAATCACTTTCTCACCAACCTGAGATGTTTCTGACCTTGAAAGTCAGTGTGAAATATATTGATTTGCTTTGGTTTTCATCATCATTAATTTGAATTTTAATCAATTTGAATATTAATTTGCATTGGTTTTCATTGATTTGAATTTTAATTGATATAAATTGCTGTTTCAGGTGACTTTGTGGCACAGTTCAAGTTCACAGTGTTATTGATGCCGAACGGTCCATTGAAGATAACAGGCTTACCTGTTGATTTATCTCTCTATCAATCAGACAAGTCAGTGGAAGACAAAGAACTCAAGGTAAGACTGTGGTCAGGTAGTGAGTGTTATAGTCAGTGGAAGACAAAGAACTCAAGGTAAGACTGTGGTCAGGTAGTGAGTGTTATAGTCAGTGGAAGACAAAGAACTCAAGGTAAGACTGTGGTCAGGTAGTGAGTGTTATAGTCAGTGGAAGACAAAGAACTCAAGGTAAGACTGTGGTCAGGTAGTGAGTGTTATAGTCAGTGGAAGACAAAGAACTCAAGGTAAGACTGTGGTCAGGTAGTGAGTGTTATAGTCAGTGGAAGACAAAGAACTCAAGGTAAGACTTTGGTCAGGTAGTGAGTGTTATAAGCCAGTTCGTAGATACACTCTTAACACGAGCAGATAAAGGTCATTCCGGACAAAAATTTAAAACCCACTGACACATATGCTTGAGGGCATAAAAAGGGACCATTCCATGTTTGAAATAACTTTGGATATTTGAGGTCTTTCAGGACATGAGGTAACTATGAACTGGCTTATTGCATTTAGATATATTATGATACTGCAAGATGGAAAATTTTGAAAAATGTAAACATTTCTTTGATCAAGATGTGGTAAACTGACGGATTATAAGTTTTATTGCTTACACCTTGGATTTGTGAAATGTTTGAATAAGAGTAAATATGTCAATTTTTACTTTTCATGATGGCCATTTTCTTAGTTTAAATGAGCAGTGGATGGTCACCAGTAAACTTCAGTAGGAATTTTCAGTGTTTAGAGAAGACTCTAGTAAGAGCAGCTCATAATTTATAATTTTTATTTTTGATTTATTTCTTCAGGAGCTGCTTAATTCATCGGTTAGTCGCAAGGCACAGAAAAAGAAGAAAAAGAAGGTAAGTTGGTTGGTGACAGAGAAAATATCTTTGTATGAAGATGTCCTTCGGACAATGGAAATACATTCCTGTAAGCAGAATGTGAAAGAATAGAGTGGTATTAAGAGATAGGGTATGACCATATGGCCTCAAGTAATATTCTGTTAAAAGCTGACTCGTTGCAGGAGGATTTCAAGTTAGTTCATTCATTCTGGTGTCTTTGTTTTGAGTAATGCCATCAAGAAAATACCCTCTTTGTCATGTTTACTGGAATACTGCCCTCTCTGGCAAAGCATTAGCAATTGGAAGGTGAAATTACTACAGAGGTGAATTTCAGTAGTCTTGGCAAAATGATACCTACTCAGTTTCTAAGTCAGATGAGTCACTTGTAAAATTGTTTCTATTAACCTAATTACAGACATGTAACAATCCTGTTGTCTTTATAATATATATATATATTCAATCAGTTTTGTTTAAGAAATTATTTTGAGTACTTGTTTCTTTACCCTCCAGGCGGCGAAGCAAGCCGAGGCAGCCGAGGATGACGAAGCACCTACCTTAGTTGCGGAGAAGAAATGATAGCTAGTCATATCTGTGTTCAGGACAGTATTGTGTATGAAACCACCATCAGGATGCGTTAGGGCAAGATGGAGTAGTTTTCAGTTCCCTTTCCCCCATCTCGCTTATGATTGATTATTTTTATTATTTTTTATTCCTTTATGCAAGTGTTTTTTCCTTTTTGAAAATGTCTGTTGAAGCCACAATTTCTGCCAGAGAGGATTGTACCAAAGTGAAAGGTATCTGTACAAAACAGGTGGAATTGCTGCTTGTTTTCTATGCATTTGTGGTCCTTGATAAGATATCTTTTGAAGGTTAGAAGGCATCAGTGTATGTAGGAGAGTGTTAAGTAAAGTGGGCAATAACAAAGATCTTGAGGCAATGTGGATTTCTTTCCAAGCTTCATGTGGAAGCCCTTGCCTGTGATTTTATCGCATTTTGTGTGTGTATTGCCTTTCTCGGTATGGAATGAATTATACTTCATGATCAAAATCATGAGTAATAGATGACAATGCTTACAAAGAAATACGGTATTGAACAGGCTAAAGTGAAAAAATAAATAAATGAAAATACGTTGAGCGATTATGTGGAATTGTGCTTTTCAGAATTCCCTTCTATCAAAAGCTACTACAATTCTGGATTATGAGGGGCTTTATCTTGTCGTTCCCCCCCCCCCCCAAAAAAAAAATAAAAATTATGGGATATGTTTGATTTGTGTAGTTTGTATAGGTAATGCAAATGAATTGTTTTAGGGGGCTGTTTTATAACCTCTCATTGGCAAAGGATTTGGCTCACATTTTTCTGTGATACTGTATGAGATGGGTTTGGATAAAGCTTTAAAAATAGAACACCTTTAGGCAAGGTAAGAAATGTGATGTCTGAGACTGTACAATGGAAGCAGGCATCTGTTTGATTGTGTTATCTTTGTACTGTCAATGTGTTGATTTTACATCATGTAGTGTTCTAAGATGAGATCACAACTACATAACTTTTAGTGATGACATCATTTGGTTAGTGTGACATTTGTTAGGACTTCTTCTATCAGAGCTCATGACCGAGAGAATAACTTCATAAGGAGCCTAGCTCTAGATTTATCATGTGTGACATGGTTGTCTAGAAAAGTCATAACTACAGTAATCTTCTATGAAGGTCAATATTTTTTGGAATTTTAATCTTGAGACAGAGTTTTTTCTTATCTACGTGTACAAGCAAGCTTTAAATCTAGCTTGTAGTTAATTAGATTTTGTGATGTGATGTCAGCTAACATATCTTGTAAAGTGATCTTCGTGCGCCTGTCTAGTTAGGTTGCTTTTTATGCTTATTATGAATATTTTCTTTTTATTTCTTGACCAATTAAAATTGAGCATTTGAAATACTTCTTTCAAGTTATGGCTAGAGTCTTCCAAGGTTTTGGTAGTATTAAAGAGAACAACAAGCTTTGATTCTGGATCCTAGATCTGGAAAGCTTTAGAAGTTCAAATATGTGAGTAAACCTAACATGTTCAGAAATACAACAATATTGGTAGGAAATGTGGGAGCTTTCTCAGCTAAACACAAAGACTCAGAAATTTTAAATGTGTTTGACTAGCCCTTGCTATTTAGTCTCAGAACTCAGTGAAAATACTTGTCTTAACAAGACAGAAAATGGCTTATTTGATTCACTAGTAGGCATGTGGTAGGATTCAAGATCTTGCCAGTTATCAACAATTACATTAATATAATAATAAGATATCGATTCCCCTCTAGGGTAACTCTGAAATGTTTTTTTTAATTTTTTTTATTGATATCTTAAGCAATGTCTCATCCCTCTCCAGTGACTAGAAAATTACAAGCAAATATTTGACCTGTACTTGGTTAGGAGCTTTTCATCTAAAGATGTCCCTCTCAATGCCGCTGATCAAATGGGTACCCATTAGGACTTGTTCCTTGTAATACACTGTGTGCTGATAAAAGGTTTCTGGAGCTACAAGTATAAAACAACACTGATTTCCAGAGCAATTCTGATGTGCACAGAGACGTTTGATGTGATTTTATACTGGCTAAACAAAATTATGTGTTGAATATTTTCATCATGACTTCATAAAGGCCAGACTAGGTTGATGTGTTCATCAAAAGTTTTTAATTTCTCTTTTTGTGAGATGTTATTTGGAATTTTCTACTTCCCTTGAAATTCAGGTTAATATAGTAATGCATAAAGAGGGCATTTGAATTAAAATGTGATAGTCCATTCAAAACCTGAAAACATTAATATTTTGAGATGGAAGCAGGTCTTGAAAATTGTTTTCACATGTACATTTGAAGAAATTTTACCATTAAGAAAAAGCTGAATGAGTGTTGTACCCTTGTGTTGGTCATTATGATGTTTATCATATTTTTTTTTTATTAAATTGTGTGATATGAGGTGTATTAGTTTAGTCAGGACAAAGCAAAATCCATGTAGAACCTTGTCATCCAGAAAATGTGGACTACAATTCAAATATTAACTTTTGTGTTTTGTTTTTACAGAGGCCTGTCTTTTGTGTGATATCATCTTTTAACAATGAATAATCTGTGCTCATGCATTAGTATTTTTTGGTCTCTTTTTAAGCAGTTATGTAATCAAATGATTGAAAAGCTTTATTAGATTACACCCTTGTCTTAGATATACAAAATAGCTTTGTAGAATAAGCAATTATTATTTGTGTATTCAAATATTCTTTTTAATGTAGGTAATTGCAACAGAGAATAGCAATTGGTTAAAGAGAGGACCATTTTGGGTTACAGCCTTTCTGCAGAGAATGGGCACATCTATAAGATTGAAAGATATGTTGTTACTAGAATGTATGCAACGTTGAATTAATTATTTGGTAGCATTAGGGATGGGGGATTGCCCAGTAACATACAGTCGTGTATGTTGTGTTTTGCTTACTTTTTTCCATCTTCACTCTTTTATGTTTTTTTCAAGAAAGCAAGGAGGAAGTAGTAGTAAATACAGAGCGATCCACAATAAACAAGAAGAAAGAACAACAACCGTCTCAGCTGTGTTTGTCTAAGAATGCTTGGCCTGTTTCTTTAAACCGTCACAAGTTAGTTTGGTAACATCTCATTACTCTGTGGGTTGTCCAAGAATGTAGGTTTTGAAAAACAGGCCCCAGGTAAACCATGTTATGAAATTGGCACAATATTATGTGCATGACCAGGCAATATATTCTGCAAATTAGTGATGTATTGATTTTATAGAATCATTTCAATGGTCATGAAAAAGAGTAAAGTGACATTAGCATATTTTGCCTTTCATGATCACTAAAGTGTAGTTTGAACTAATAATAAACTAACAAATTTCTAAGGAAAAAGCTGAAAATATCTGTCTTTTAAAGAAGGGTATAATTATTTTCAAAATATTACTCTATTAAAGTTTTAATTTAGATAATTGATTAAAGACATTGGTTAACATTGTTATGATTTTAAAAAAATCTTTTTTTGTTACTTGAAAATGGGATAAACATAAGGGTTATAGTGTAAAAATACCAATCTGAAAGTTTCAAAGTATAATATCCACAGGAAGTATTTTTAAATATAAAAAATGTGAACCAATGTTTGAAAAATATACGATGGTCGGTTGCACAGAATAGACATAAGGAGTGCGCATGCGCGTATGACTCGCCTTACCGTACTGTGTGTATTGGCGTATCACGCGGTGGGAGGCACATAACAGCATTTTCAAATTCAAGCAAAGTGGTCCTCTTAGTGATTGTCTCGTGAGATGAAGGATAATAAAATCGCCGTTTACACTTAACTTACACTTTTTCATTCCAAATTATGGTTGGTTTCAGGGTTTTTGAGTTCAAATACAAGTACTCATACACATGTTTCATCTTAGTTTAAGAATTTTTAAAATCAGTTACGCACGAAGTTAACCAATGCCTTTAAGAACTGCCCCCCAAATTTGGACGATTTGGGTGCAATTTTGATTTCATATGTTCTCTAATATACATTACAATCTTCCAAGCCCCTAGTAGCCCCCACCCCCAAAAGTTTTTGCTCTAGAACCGCACATGCCCCCCCCTTCATCAAGAAAGTTTGCTTGGTCATATTGAACATTATTAACCCCCCCCCCCCCAAACTGATCCATGAATGAAGGTAGGTTTGACATGAGGTATGAGATTCAGATTCTGTTAATTATGATTTGTGTCATTCATGTGACTAAGAATGGCCCAGCTTTAGCTGTAGCATACTTTGACTTGTCGAGAGAGAACAAATAGATGAAGGTGATGAAGAGAGGGAGAAAGAGGGATTAAAGGAAACCAACATCCTTGAGTCAAGCCAAGATGGAATAAAACAAATCGGCAAAAAATTTGAATGAAATCAAAGCTATTGACGACATCAGTTTGTGGACAACTCTCAATATGTTTTGTACGCAAATAATTAAACATTTTCAATTTAATTCTGAATAGCACATTTTCTTGAGCCAAACTAAAGATATATAATGTAGGAGTGTTTTCTCCACAACATATTTGGGATAAGGACAATGAAAACATGTTTTCTTCTAGAGAAAAGAATATGTGAAATTCAGTCTACAAACATACAGTAATTATTGAGAGTTGTCCACAAATTAAATCCCCAATAGCTATGGTAGTGTCAAAAACAGAAAATTTCATATGGACATAACTTTCTTATTCCTTGTCCGATTCTGTTCAATTTTTTGCTGATGTTTTATTTTGTCCTGGCTTTGATTTAAAAACTGCTTGAAATGTGGTTGATGGTTTCCTTTAAAAGGAGGGGGAGAAAAGGAAAAAAAAAAAAAGGGAGGAAAGGGTACAACACTCTGATGTAAAGTATTGAAATTACATGGCAGCTTATTAATGCTTAATATGCAATAGGCTTTAATATTCCAAATGGTTCAACAATGAGCTGCTTTCCACACGAATACTCATAATTAATGTAATTGGAGTCTTTCTTACAGCACATTCACAAATAGTCATGTAACTAGCTTGATAGATCATTATTTCTAATTAACCACTCAACTTGTATGTATCCCCTCACTTGATTTATATCTTTACTGTTCGAAATTTATCAAATTACCTGTTTAGGAGATAAGAAAATAACAACAAAGTGGTTAATAACTGTAAAAGCTCATTATGAGAGGTTTTAAGCCTCTAATGGTATGAGTTGATCAAGGTTAATGACACTTCATGATAAATATTGATATAGAAATAATGAAAATATCAAACATTCAATAAAGAACATCTAGCACACTACATTTAGCAAAGCATCTATTAAAGATATGAATGCATTCTTCCTAATATAACAAATAAGATCAAATGAATTGCAGTAGTGACAGTCACTGTAAATACCTACCAAATTTCACAAGTCACATACACATATATGTATTCAAACAATTTGATCCATTCACCATATTTTGCTTGTACAAAAGCTTGACCAAAACTATGAATGCATACATAAAATTCATTAAAAGACTTGCACCGTGATCTGTAGATCTCATTCAAAGTGATCTTTTACATTCTGACTCGCACAGAGGAGTAATTCAAGTTTGAAAAGGTATTACCAAGGTACACTACCTCAACTCTGAAGGTAAATGGATCCACTGATATAAAATACATGTATCTCTTAGAAAGTGTATCTAGGAATAATATATGTAAGAAACAATTATGACAGACAAAAACTGATAATGATGTTCCTAATATTCAGAATAGGCAATATCACAACAAAACTATGGCAGGTACGAATACACACACCTAAAAAGAGCAAGATGTACTATTGTAATTGTTCGAAGGAAGCATTATCCAAGTCCAGAGCACACATCCTAGTCCATTCTACAAAAATGATAATGTATTAGTGAAGTGAATAATGTTGAAAACATCATAGTCAGTCCACAAGTAATGCAGTAATAATTGATATAACTCGACATCATTCAGCCTATGCTATATGGCAAGGAGCAGCATATTACATTTATATTGTTTTCAAAATGTCTACTCTTACACTTTCTAAAGCTTTTTTTGCATGCAATGTAGTGAAAGGATAAATAATGGCAGTACTTTCCAATCTAACTTCAAACTTCAAAAATGACATTAAATTATTTTTGCATTTGCTTACACATAAATAGCTTATATATGAAAATTATTTACAAGAGAGAACAATCACTGCTTTAAATGAATAAAAAGCATCACAAACAGACCCAACTTTCACTAATCTTGACAAAGAATTCAATTGGACAATTCTCATCCTATTTTCATAGATATCTAGACATGAATACTTAAAGACCTGAAATATTCTTTGACATTTATGAATGTACTTCAAAGACAATAAAGCCCTAATGTTGTTGTTGCTTCATCATTTACTTTGTTATTCACATTCACACTAATTCCTAGAATGCTGCATAATGAAAATGGTTTTACAACTATCTGGCTTTAATTTTTTGCCTTTTTACATTTTTATTCCAACCCTCCACAACTATTTTGTGGTGATCCACAAAGATGAAAAAAAAAAAAGAAAAATAGAAAATAAAAATAAAAAATCAGTGAAAACATAGACTTGGCTGCAATTCAAAGTGCATATCAAAAAAAAAGTACATACTTTGAAAATATTCTCCAAAATCATAATTTCACAATATCATTTTGATATTTTCTTATGCGATCATAGGTTAGGGCTGTTCCATCAGAGTGTTTTTCACTATTCAATGTTTCCCTTGCCCAAAGGAAAAGAAGTCCCGTTCATTTTCAAAAGCTGCATATTCTCAGTCAATGAGAGAACTATATGGTGGCCCAGAAGTACGCTCGACAACAGGTCATGTGCGACATGAATTTCGTAGCCAGCTTTGAGTCCCAGTCGCAAAATTTGCATCACGGAATGCAAAATTCATGACCCGGGATGCAAAATTCATGACTCGTGACGTGAAATTCCTGACCTGGGATGCAAAATTCATGACCCAGGTCATGAAATTCATGACTTGGGATGCAAAATTCATGACCTGGGATGAGAAATTCATGACCGGGGATGCGAAATTCGCGACTGGGACACAAAGTTTGTGTCACAGGTCATTAATTTCGCGACTGGGACGCAAAGTTGGCCGTGAAATTCACGTCACATATGACCTGTTGTCGAGCATACTTCAGGGTCACCACAGAACTGAATATCACAATGGGAATCCACACTAATAAAAAATCTAATAAAATGCAAATTGAAATTAGAATCTTTTACACATGTCCATTACATCTTCAATATATTAATGGGTTTTCATTTAGATCCTACATGTATCTGGATTAAATATGGTCTGCAAAACCCCTCAAGATCTTTTTTTTTTTTTGCAGTGCAACATTAGCATTTCACAAAAAAGTTGTTGATACAATCACATAAATCACTGTAGTTACAGCTTATGATTGCAGTGTGAACACTCTTATAGAACATCTCTTTGTAGTGCAACAGGTTAAGACCCTTTCACACATGCCTTGGGCGTACTCCTCGATCAGATGTAGTACTTCCCATGAATGGTGGTACAGGACGCATTGATGGCAATTCTTCACCTGTGAATTAGATACCAGAAGGGATGCAAATGAAAGAAAGAGACAAAAACTATTTAGCAGTAATATAAGCAACATTAGCAGTAACATAAAGAGAAGTCTTATTAGAGTGGGTAAGAACAAAAATATAGGTAGAAAAATCTGACACTACACAACAACAACAAAAGAAATAGAAAACAGAAGAGAAGAAAAAAGAAAAGAAGAGACAATATCACACAGTCACAAACAGGACAAAAATGACAATGACATCACAAATGATTTATGGCAAGAAAGAACAATATCAATGAAAGACAAATAATGATTACATTAGAAATAGACACACAGTATGATGATATGCAGAGAGAATTCATGCCAAACTTAGAACAAACAAAATACTTGTGATGAATTTTACACACCAGTATAAGTGCAAGATACTGTCTGATGTAATAAAAGAAATTAAAAATCTGCAGGGCAATAAAATCTATTACCATGAATATTATTTGAGTACACTACGATACTAGGGGGGGGGGGGGACGGCTAACTAATCAAAGATCTAAAACAAAAATCATTCTTATTGCCTCAGAACTAGCAGGAACATAATATTAGGAATCCTAATGGTAAGGTATATAAGTTAAAAAATGTACATTTTCTGAATGTTGCAGATGGACAACATATATCTTAGTGCATTTTCTTTAATGCCATTTGATTAAATTATTTCATAAAATGCACTTGGCATGCAAAGAAATTATTTTTGAATCATATGACAATTAGATCTTTTATAATCAATATCAAATGGAACTATGTAATTTTTTTAGTTTGCATCCCCCTGAAGTGAAAATTGAATGTTTACAAGTAAATATGCAAGAAATAAAATGCAAGATGGTCGCTATAAGAATGGCAGAAATTTATATTATGGTAATATCACTCACTAGATGAAATATGGGGGAAGGAAAGACAGAGTGAGAGAGACAGAAAGAGAGAGAATAACAAAAAGAGAGTCAAAGAGAAGGTATTAAAAGTAAGAAAATAGATACGGTAGGTGTCCAAGAGAAAAATATGACACAACAGGAAGGAGAGAAGTGAACAAAATTCAACTATGAAAACATCACAGATTACAACATAGCTAAACAGACAACTACACAAAGGAAAAAAATGATAATGATATAAAAACCACATAGGAAGAGAGAAAGAGAGAGAGAGAAAAAAATGAGAGAGAGAGAAAAAAAAAGAAAAATAGAATGAAAGAAATAAATAAAAATCGGCAGTGGTGAAGCTTAATTGCATTTGGGTTAAAAGAAAATGCCCAAAATGAAATAAACCTTATCTCAAAATACTGAATAATTAATTATATATAGACTTCAAAATTCAACTTTTAATAATGACTTAATGAATAAAAACAAGAAAAATGATAATAAAAATCAAATGAAATTTGAGGGTTCATGCTTTGACATGTGAAAACTGTTTTACTTGTTAAAGAGTAAGGATTGATGATTGAGGTCCAGCCCTGTGTTTGCGTCCTTAGAGACAGAAGATAAATCTGGATGGTTAGTAGGCATGTCATACACAACCAACTACATGCAAAATAATCTTATCTGAATAAATGTATTCTAAAAGAGAATACACTTAATGCTAAATTATTCTACAGAAGGATTTCCTATCAAGAGGTCTTTTGTAAATAGCACCACCAGAAGTCTTCGAATCCCAACCACAAAACATCGCTTAAATTAATTCCTTCCCATTTTTCCTCCCCCAAATTAGTGAATGTCTGAACAGGACATCAGCAAATATATTTATGCTGTTTAAATGTAATTTCATATGCAAGTATCATTTCTTTACAACATCATTTATCAGCTACATTGGGGTTAACTCCATGTACAATAGCATGAATTCAAATGATTTATCCTGACTCTATGCAGATAATAAGGTCATTCTTCATTATGCTTTCTCTGATTGACTCATTCATCTGGCTCTCTTATCCCTCTTTCATACTTTTAATAACATCAATAATTCATCCCTTCTTTCGTAAAGTGACGTATCTCTGCCAATGCGTGTCCGTCAAGTACATAATCAGTAATGAATTTTATAAAATTTTAGATTAAAATATGACTTATACTGTGAAAGTTTGGCAGCAAAACTGTGATGCAGATTCAGGGGTCCAAAATTATTCTATTATTAATAATACATGCATTCTTCAGACAGATTCATGGATAACAAAGTTAGCTCTCATCAAACAACATTTTAAGATGGATAACATAACAGAGCCACAATAAAAACGTTTAAAACTGGTCTCACAAGAGTGTAATTGTGAGACAGCAGATCTCCAAATAATTGTGAGTGATAGCATTTCATGTAATATCAAAAGTTTTTAAAAAGACTATTCCATATCTTACCTCTTGCATTTGATGGTTCAGATAATCTTCTCTTGTCTGAAGCTTGATTACTGAAAATATAACAAGAATGCATCTACTTTCAGTGATAACGATGAGGACAAAACAGAGGTATAGACATTAATAAAAATAATCACAATCATAATCTCACCAGTCACCACTAAGGGCTTGTTCAGATATGAGGTGATAAATCCCTTCAAAAAATCTCTGCAACATTTTAGTGCACAAGTCTATGAGGTGACAAACAAATGTCGCCGAGGCAAGAGACATTCTTTTGTTGCCCGGTTGCAAAAAGCTGTGGACCAATGAAAATCTTGAAAAGTTAGTGCAAAATATGTTGTCATGAGTATGTCGGTGCAACTTTTGACAAAAGTCTCTTTTATTAGAGAATTGACACGTTAATGCGCTCATATTAACATAAGTGGGGTGAATTTGTTGTGCCATATCTGAGCACTAAAAATGTTGCGGGGATTCGTTGCGGTGATTTGTCGCGTCATATTTGACCAAGCCTATAGTGAGATTTTGTTTTCACATATAACGAAACCTAAAACTTTGATAATGTATAAAATTCATTTTGATCTTTTCTATTCTACTATATGTAAATGGTTCTACTGACTGTCAGGGTTGTTATATTCCCTCTCACATCATCCTGAAATGCTCTATTTCAGGACAATCAGCACTTCAGCTTTAATATACTTTGAGGGTGGTAACTTTGAGGGTGGTAGGTCATCTCAAGTCATCTTAACCTTTCCTTTACCTCTGTATAAAGTATAAGACAAGAAGACATATAACCATACTCATATGAGTCTGCACATCTCTCTAGATAGAAAGTATTAGAAATATTCGCGATGGAAACGAAATGTTACAACATTGAAAAGAGACAGATAAAAAGAAATAAAAAAGAATAAGAAGACAATTATGATAATTCTTTGAACAAGTTAATCCTGGTACTGGAACTTTGAATGGAAAAGGATTTAAAAGAGATTAGTGTAAGACAGCCTACTGTGGGTTGAAATTAAATATTAAATATAAAAGCGACCACCTTTAAAAACAAAAATGTCAGGATCACATTACTTGGAATGAATATTTTATTCACATTAAAAAACACAGGAAAAGTATCAAATGTCGTCAGTTTGGTGTTAATGGCATATAATGATCTTATCTTTGGATGATAATATCAATTCTTCTATTCCTAGTTTATATCAAAAGTGAAAGTGGATTAAGAAAGACCCCAATGAGCAAAATGTCTGTCTGGTCCGGATAACAGGTATACTCACTGGTGGAATGGGGGGGGGGGGGTAAAACTGGTCAGTGTCCTCTTGAAAGCTCATAGAAAAGTTTTTTTTTTTAATTTTCTCTGGAATGTTCCCCGTTAACAAATCTTGGATCGTCCCTTTTGTGTGCTGTCAGGTATGGGAAGTTAGTCTGGGCTTCAGACCCAACAATGGATGACAAGTACTAACTCTATATTTCAGACTTTAACTACACCTACACAAGAGGGACTGGAATTTAGAACCCAGAAATGTTTCACTCAAAATTCTTCAAAGATTTTCATGAACATCTTACAATGAAAATAGCATATTGTATATCCTTGTTGGATAACCATTCTTATGTGATACCCGTCCAGTCCATGGACAGGCATTTCTCATTGTGAAATTCCTTGTAACTCAGTTGATGAATTGTAAATAAACCCAAATTCTAAGTGATTGTGAAAGTTGTTTCTAAAATTTGATTAAACAAATGATGACAGTATTAGATCACTTGGTTTCAAAACAATTGAATTTTCAGAAAACATCGTTGAAGAATTAGTCTGTAATTAAAGACAAAAGGCACTGGATCACAATATATTCCTATGGTGACATACAAAATTACTATAACTGACAATGAATTTGAACCCACCAGTGACTGTACAGACATAAAAATGGATCTGAAACTAATGTGAACTTAGTTTCAATTTGAGAAGGAGGAAGGGGGCGTGTTATAACATCTTAAGATATGTTAAGATAGGACAATAAATGGGGCATCTTTGTGAAACCAGTCAATCTAGAACAGATGTAAGTAGGTTAGAATAACTGAGTCAGATCTAACACTTACTAGTCAGTTCCTTACCCTTAAGCTCTTATGATTGTTGCCTAGTTAAAGGGCAATTTAAGCTGCACAGTATTTATCAGAGACACAAAAATATATTTTCTGCTACAATGGTGAAAAAAGCAACAACCCTCAATCATTTATTTCTATCAAACTCAAAATACTTTGAAAATAATGGTACCTATCATTTCATATTAAAAAAATATGCTTAAAACATTTGGCATGAGGACATGAAAAAGAAAATCATCATCCTCAATATACAGAGTGAGTGAGCATAAGCCCTGAAACAGGAACTGTAAAGGAGATAACTACAACTTTTGCATCATAGAAATAATTTGAGAACAATCACAGTCACATTCATGAATTTAAAGAGACAGTGACTTTAAAAACCACAAAACTTTTCTTATCATGTTTCCTCTTTTTTCAAGGCTTTGACGTTAATTCATTTCTCTTACGTTTACTCGATGCACATTTTCCCTTTCTTTTTCAATCAACATTGAGTTGTGAAGAGACAATACAGACGGAAGTAGGAACACAGAAGAATAAGATACACATGTGAGATGGAGAACAGAACCTCAACAAAAGAGAAACCGATATATCAACGGACAGAAACAGATGAATGTAAGACAAAAATGGTAAGAATAGCACTATGGTACGTGTAAATTCAATAAAAAGCACTCATTATTTACTAACAATAAATCATCAAAATGAATATTCTCTCATAATAAAAAGCTGCTTGGTATGGGTTGCTACATGAGAAGAGAATTAGGCAAATTTGTTATGTATAAACAGGTAGCACAAACAAACAAAATCACCTCATATTCATATAAATCTATCATGCTCTGATTCAGTTTAGAAAGAATAGTACCATAGCTGAGCTTATTATAATTAGTCAATGAATAAGGTTAAGTGAGTCCTAGATTAGTAGATCTGGGTTAGATAAGAAAGCCAAGTAAAAACCGATTCTGATGATTGGAAAATCCACCGCTCACTTCCTCCACAAACTAATCTGATCCTTCCCCATGACTCCCTCTCATACTGCCCATCCTAATACAAGTAAAATATAAAGTTCCAGTTAAATCTTCTACTCTACTTCTAGTTTCTTTCTTGTTTATTCACTGAACCCATTAGCTCCCTTTCTGATCCATGTAGGTTTAATAATGGTCTTTTCATGACTTCATAACTTTATTTAGAAGATAGTTTACCATCAACACTTGTTTTTCTTTGATAAGATATAAACCTACATTTGCCACTCTGAACCCTAGAGAGAAATGGAGACATGGCAAGATAATGAAAAACATAGTGAATGAATGTGCCTTAACCCACTGCCTATAGGAACCGTTATGCTTGTGTATTAAGACTAAGACTATGGGATTTACAGAATTCAGTAGTCTGCAGGTGAACTTAGCTTGTATGATGCACATTGGTAGGGATACTCATGAAACAGTGGAGATAGTGTTGACAGATGGTGGAAACATGGTAAACATTATATACATAAAAGACTTCTTTTCACCAAGTGTACAAATTTACTAATTATATTTTCACTAAACCCCATTTATCAAACATAACAGTCTGTGCCTGAACATCCATCCCATACTAAGATGTAGCTAGATGAGAAAGGTAGATGTTGTTGTCATGGTGATGACAGGTAGAGGTCCAGACTCCATGTCTAATCCTTTCTTCCTTTCCTGGTCAAATGGTCAAATGCTTGATGACATATGCTAGATTAACACAAAGATTCACTGCTTCCTACATGTAGCTTACGATGGATAACAAGCACTCCGGACAATATCCCTAACTTGAGGAGGCTCCAGATTGCAAATATTAATCATATATTGACAAGGAATCAGTTGACAGCGTCTTCAGAATCAATCATAACACCCAACTGATGAGAACCACTGGACATCTTGATAATGGTTGTCTGTGAGATTTATATAATTCTTCATTTAATCCATTCCTGACAGAATTTCACATTATGTGGCTTGGCCCAATAGCTTTTGAGGTAGAGCTTTTGATGTAGAGCCCTATAAAACACACCAAATACCCAAACAGTGAAAAAAAGAAAGAAGTAAAATGTTTAAGGACCAACCTGAAGCTTGTTTCACGATGTTTGTGAGGATGGGGTGGTGTCCTGTATGGGGGTGGGGTAGCCATTCCTCGATGATTTACTTGAGGAGTGCTGCTGGCCCATGGATACTCATCATAACCTCTGTAGGAAGGAACAAAATTAATGTAAGAGAGAGGATTGATTTCATTCTTTTATAATTTCTGATCAATCAATATAGAAAAATAACAATAATCACGAAATTGCTTTTCTACTTCATACTTTAAACATATCCATGCACAGAAATATTCCTAATTAAACAATTTATCTCAGTCTGCACAAGATTTCATTTTAACAGCAAGTGTTCTTAAGCAAAGCATTCACTTTGTAAGCTCTGAATTTTAGTCCTCTGTTATTCAGTGTAAAAACTCAAATTTCTGTTATAACTCATATATTAAGCAACTTTCCATAAACGTATGAAGTGTTTGAACAAGAAAGCAAAACTACTCTTACGTTGTGAAATGACACTAGAAAGCAAAAGATACTTATGAATTCTATGAAAACTGATGCATAGACAATAACCATTTCCAAAAATAACTCATCTCCTTTTGAAATGATATGGTACTTTGTAGATTAAAGAAGAGTGTTTACTACAATGAAGGATAATATCCACCTAGATTATCCCAAATGGACTAATTTTACGGACAAATTGTATCATTGCACATTCAATCCTAAGCCCTGTGTAAGGAGCATGGAGAGTGGACAGACAGAGAGCACACTGCCCCACGTTGGTCATCAATCAACAACTATTTTTCTGTCAAATTAGCCCAATAATTTGGCATAGAGTGTGAAGCAATGATGGTATCCTGTCTGGGTCGCTTGGACTTCATGGACAAGATGATGATGAAAAAAAAAGAAAAGTTAACTGGAAAGAAGTATGAAGTGAACTCCGAGGAGAGGATGAGTGGGACATTGTAAGAGATTGTAAAGAGAAGATGCTGAGATATGCTTTTGTGGGAGCAGCACAGAAGTGAAGCGGATTGGAATATCAGATTATTTGGATGTTGAAGAGTAAGTTTATTATTCATTTCATTTCACTGGGCTATCTGTAAAACTTGCAACTTAATTTCACTAGTTAAAAGATTTTTTTTTTTTTTTTTGTGGGGGGGGGGGTGAAATAATTTGACTAAAACAAATGTAAGCAAGTAAAAAATGTAGTCTGCATGAAACAGATATGACTGATCAACAGTAATGAAGGTAACCCTTGGTTGATATTTTCTCACCTTTGCCAACACTGTTGCAGGTCCTTAAAATGTGATTATACGTCATAAAATTATCATCCAGCGTATGAGGCTGCTTTGGAATGGTACTGGAACATTAAGATACACAACACCTGTATACTTATCAGCACAGAACAGGCATTTTAATTAACTTTTTTTCTTAATTATCTAATTATTCAAAAGGTTGAATGCCAAGGTAAAAATATCAAGGATTAGGGTTTGCCAAGCTGGAATTTTTGAAATTCTACTGAACATTAGAAAGTTGAGAGTAAGGTGTAGAAAAAGTGAATTGGAGAAAGAGAGGAAAAGCATGGGAGAAAGAGAAAGAAAAACAGAGGGAAATCAGAGAAAAGATACAACCCTTTTTGTTTGGTAATACTGATATCCATTTAAAAAGAGAAAACAGCAAGAAGTATATCTTTACAGGAAATATCTGATTTACCCTTAATTATCAATAAAATTGGATATGCAGATACTGACTACAGTACAAGTAATAAACAGTTCCTGAACTTTCTAATTCACAATGTCACTGTTTGAAATCTATTGTCATTGTTTACAACTAGGGAACAGTTTTATGGAGTGTCCAAATCCAAGGATTTCTGACCAATATTATGGCTTTATTGGAAAGGGATTAGTTAGTAGGTTTCTGAGGTTCATTTCACTAATAGGACAAATCAAAACAAAATTGTTACAGTTTCCAGAAAGCTACAAGACTCTACCACATATCTCATGCCATTACTACAATGACAAAAGGAAGTAACTCTGTAGAATGAGTTTCTGAGTAAATGAAGAAAATAAGTCACTGTTTTATGAGGAAATCTATGGAGTTGCTTCCTTTGGATATATCTAGATTTTGTAAATTGGAGGTCATGTGACCTAAATTTTTTCATCATCATGTAGAGCATACTAAAAGTATCCCACATCAAGAAAAAAAGTAAATTTGGAGGTGAAAAAACCCCCCAAAACACACACACACACAAGAGAGAGATTGCTTCCTTCTGTCATGAATTGGCAGATTAGTATCTAATACAAAATATTGGACTTGTACATGCAGCTGTCATGGATAGGCCATGTGTGAGGTGTGACCATTGCATAACCTGTAGTAAATTATACCCAGTCACTTCATTCTGTCTGAAATACGTGAAACAGAAGCAGCTAACCGGGGGTGGGGGGGGGGGGGGGGTGATCACTGGATGATATCAAGCAATACTCATTAAATGTATTAAGAATGGTGAAATGTTCTCAATCAGATAGAGTGAGTCATTAGACTCAATGATTAAGGAATCAAGTGGAGGAAATGTCCAAACTAATACCAGACAGGAAAGAGAGTCTAGCTGACCACATCTGTTTCTAGGAAAAGCTTGCATACTCTCGCCATCGATTGGAAGAAGATCTACATAAAACTAATCCTTACTGAAAAAAATAAATGGTGGTTTGGATGACTGGGTGATATACAGTTAGGGATAAATCTAGATACTTTGCTTCAAAATGTTAAGCGGATACCTACATGTACATACATTTGAACATTTATTGATATGTGGATCAAATGAGATGATGACTGAGGAAAAAAAAAAAAAGAAAGAAGAAATTAGCAGGATGTATTAAATGAATAAAAACAAAGAAAGGGAAATATGAAAGACAAAAAAGGAACAAGACTGCAAGAAGAGAGAAAAGGGAATAAAATATAGAGGGAGAGAGAGAGAGAGAGAGAGAGAGATTAAGGTACATATAAAGTGAGAACTGCAGAGAGAGAGAGAGAGAGAGAGAGAGTAGAAAAAGTGGGAGAGAGGTGAACTATATACAAGATTATATATAAAGTATATATTCAACACATACTTTTTATGGTTATTGAAAATATCCTTCAATGGACAAGAAAAATCTTTAATTTTGAAATAAATTTAAAAACCTCCTTACTTTGTCATCATTTTATCATAGATCCATTCCAATACAGCTGCTAGATTTCACAATGTAGAAGGAAGTTACCCTGGCCTACATCTGTCATCCCACAGCTCATCCTATCGCTCATCCCTTCCAAGATTCTTCAAATCTTGCTTTAATTCTAATTATACCCCTCCTCTCATCCCCCCATTCTAAATCTGATCTTTAGGGACTAGACATGTACACTGGGACATGCACATTCATATCATGATATAGTCAATGTACATGTGTGCAGTTGTCCAGTGAGAATTAAGGTACATGTTGCATGTGCTAAAAACTACTATAGAAAGTGATCTAATTATTAATTCATATATCTTCAGACTTTGAAGAAGGGTAAGTACATTTGTTTTGTAGTTTGTCTGTTTTCTAAATTATAACAATTATGAAAGTGGTGAATGTTGGTACTCCTTATATAAGACATAGCACAAAGAGCATTGGTCTAAATCTCAAAACAATTTTTTATTTGGTCTAGGAGATAGAACGTAATCATTATTATGAAAGTAATTAGCAGTTTTAAACGTCGGTATATAATAGCAATATTACCACTGCTGTAGCAGCTATCTCAGTTACTTTTCCACCACTGCTAATATATATAGTCTGTTCAGAGCAAGAAGGTATTAAGTCATATATCTTTCACACAGAGTTAATCCATTACAGAATTCTCTCATTCCCATGGACTTTATACAGAAGAGAACTTGTTCCCACAGAAAATGGGTCTGTTCCCACAGGCAGTGGATTAACATTATTCTAGATCTCACCTGACAAAATGCATGTAACAAGCAACCACAAGTTGTATTGAAAAATTCATAATTATGATTATTGAATGTACTTGCTGCATCCTTCCTCTTTCTAGCTCTCTCCCTTTCTCCCCCTTTCTCTCTTGCACTCTCTGTTTCTTTTGCTCTCTCTACTCCATCAATAGATGTGGATGTACGCTTCGTTCTTTCTAGAATGCACCCCTAACTAAGTTCTACCCTCATCTACCCGTCCTAAAAACCACTTGATACACAGGAAGTTACCATACAGACTGGATCTCTTTGCTAACTTTTCATGGTCTGTTCTACCCTGGGAAGCTCTCCCCTCAGTTACCCCTAAATCAATCCCAATTTGGCTTATCTCTAATACATTTTCAAGGCTTCCCTTCTTTCCTGCTTGCCATCAATTTAATCCTTTCCCTGCTGAGTGATAGCATATTCTCCATATAAATATATGGAACATTCTGCTCAGGATCTGAAGGCTTAAAAGACAAGCCACACAAAAATAATTTACAATGCACGCGTGACCATTCTAACAGAGATATCTATGTATCAATGAAGACTTGTTGTTGGTCAGGCTATGTGATATATTCCTATGCCATCTACATGGGTAGTAAGAAATGTGGATTTTCAATTTTCTCAGAAACAAACGGTTGTTTTGTTTAGATATCGGCATTTCATTGATACATTGGGCTACATTACCAGAGAAAAGGAATATGCTTCACTAAACCCATCATCAAGGCATATATGATCAGGTAGTTAAGATTTGATATGTTTATTCTCCTCTAAGACCAGAGGATGCATGGCCTAGAATTCTACCTAAGTGAATCTTGGATTATCTACAGGCCCTGGTGCTCTGCCTTGAATTTGTATTTGGAATTTCAGTGTTTTATTCCTTGTGCATTTGCTTATCCACTGCTTTCAAAAATGCATCTTTTCCTCTTTATCTCTAGAATTTCTTTGGATTGATGGAGCTTTGGAAAAGAGACACATCTAGCACAGTTAACATACTTCATGATATCTCTGTGGAAGCAATTTCCAGGATATTGGCCAACATTACAACTGGTAGAGGAGACATCTGTGGGCAGAACCACATTAACAACTTGGGATGTTAGTGATACTGTGGCAGATATGATATGATACTGGACAATCCTAAAACATGGTAAAATATACCCGGAAGGGAGTTAACGATATTAAAACAATATATTTAACGATTGTGATTGTGGTTTAAACCACAGTATTACAAATTATGAGAAACGTTTTCTTGATACCTCCAGCATACATAAAATCATAAATGTTAAGCTATGGGACTGTGGGCTTCCAGGGTAAAAATGCCATGTATGACACACTGCAGAGTTACCCTCAAGTGAACAAAGACCCTGTCTTTAAACCTTTGGATCAATGGCAAACGAAGAAGGATCAGTGACAGATCAAACTCTCTTGCTTCCCTTAACTCAAGGATAAATAGCTTTGATGTTTGAAAGCTTGATAGAGATTTAGAATTCCCTTGGGTCAAGATCAGTGTAAGATAAATCAAGGACACATATCTTGTAGGTGAATATATGATGAATTCACTCTTGATACATGGTATCCTTTAACCCTGTCACTACCGAATTCTCAAATTCTCATAGACTTAATACAGGGACTAAAAAATTTCCATGGGCAATAGTTTAAAAATAGTTAAAAATTAAACTTGGTCTTAAATACAATGACATCCAGCAACATCTTCTGATTGAAAACTTGCATTGTCATGAAATGATTATACTATTATCTGACTGATTAATAGTCTAAAAGAACACTCGCACAAACAGCAATGTGGTTGTTTATGATATTTTAGTTATCAACTTCTGTCAGTGAACTTGGGCCTCTTCATTCAGATAACAACAAACTTCATAACACCTTGGACAGAAATTAAGTCCAAAGGAAGCAGTCTCTATTATGGAACTAATTATTTTCTGGTACAAAATCTTGCAGTGTATGACAGATTCAAGAGATTGGAGACAGTGCTATTCCAATCATCAGATAGGAAGAGGATTTCTGAGCAGGAATTCCACTGGAGTTATTGATCACAAGATACAGCTGCAGGAGATTGTGCTATCATAGGATCAAATGCTTCATTGAAACAGGATAAAGTGGAATCATCGAAGTAAGCTTGAAGGAAAAGTTTACCGAAGAATAATACATTTTTATTTGATAAAGTGAATGTGGGCATATCTTTGGATGGGAATTATCACTCATTTCACCCAACTGCTTGTAACAATACAACCAGGAGACCTATAACTTTTAAGTCCTATCCATGGGATTTGGTAAGGTTTGATGCCTTGCCAAACACACCAGTGCATTGACTTGGTTTTGAACCAGTGAACTTCACATTATGATATCACTGCCATACCACTGACTCACTAAGCCTCCTTAATCTATATCAAGAGCTTTAGTGACTCATAACTTGAAATATCGGATGAACAGAAGAACAGGCAGAGGATAAATTGCATTTCTGAACATGTTCCTCGGAAAGCTTTACCTGGAACCCAAGTGTGATCTCCAGTGATCCAGCTCTTGAAATAAAATTTTGATGGACAGAAGGACAGAAAACATTTCCATATGGATTCCTGAATCATTCTTGGATAATATATTTATTTCGTAAGTTTTACCTGGACCGCGAGTGAGACCTCTGACTCCCGACAGTTGGAGTGCCAATCGGAGTGAGCGTTGCTACGGAAGCAGTACCATCTCGTCGGTTTGACATTGTACGGAGGTCACGACACGCCTGACGTAGCGTCCTATGATGGGTCAACTGCAGTCTGGAAAACATGTAATGGGAGAGGAGAGGGAGAAAGAAAGGTAAGACCATAAAAATTCATTCTATCATTTATCACTTCAAATGGAAGAGGGAGAAAAAGACAATGCCCTGGTAAAAAAGTAGCAAGGTACATATACCGATGATACAAACACGGTAATTTGATGGTACATGTTCAAATTACCATGGTGTAATGTCTAATTACCATGGTTGTACCGTGGTACCTTGGTACATTTTTACAAGAGTAAGATAGGCAGAGAGATGAAGGCAAATAAAGAAAAGGGATGGGAGAGAGGGACAGAGAGAGAGAGGCAGAGAGAGGCAGAATGGGTCAAAGAAAGATGCAGAGAGAGGAAGAAAGAGGGAGAGAGGGGAGAGAGAGGAAGAGAGGCAGAGAGAGGCAGAGAAAGGGAGAGAGAATGAGACAGTGATTGAAATGAAAGAAATACATCTTGAATAGAGAGATAAGAGAAAAGAAATGAGAATGAGGTAAAATCATACCATTTTGTCATCAGTTTACATATATTTTTATGAAGTGCAAAATATACATTATGTTTTTTTTTTATAGAAAGATTTCAGTACACAGAACTCTACATGTAAATTATACATATCCCATTACCTAAAGGTGTCATGTAATGCATAACAACTGTTATTAAGGAAAATTATGTATTTACTACAGACTACTTTCCCCTCTAGATCCACTACTGCAAGCCAGCTAAAAGGACACAAGTCACATGAGCAATGCATGTGTCTTTCTCTTCCTGAAATAGCTAAAGTTCTACAAATGCATTCATTGTACATCATTCAAGTCCTGATATCAAACTAGAACTTCTTCAAAGCAGTGAGTTTGTTTCTTGTAGCTCTCTATTGGTGCTCGTCCACTTCTTCATTCTCCTGAGAATCATCAATATGCTGATTCATGAATATTCAGCATGCTGCACATCATAAACTTTTAAAATTAAACTACAGTTATAGCTTGGTCTAGTGATTTATTTGTCAGACATAGTTTACTGACATTTGTGTTTCTATATCACCATTCAGAGCCTCCATAATAAATTATAGTTACAGTTATTGTAATATGAAGTCACATTTTTTGATGCAGATTATATTGGAAAAGTGGAACTATGACTTGGACTTCATCCCCATGCAACCCATAACAGCTTCTTATTTCTACATCTCTACATTTCTATATCTACATCAACATTCCTTGTGTTCCCAATTTAACCCATTCATGACAGAGGGTCCACATTATGTGGTTTGACCTAATAACTTTTGATGCAGAGCCCTAAAAATCATATCAAATACATGAGCAGAAAGAGCAAAAAATTCTACACTTACTGTGCCCATTTTCGTTGCATCAATATTTGTTGTTTGATGCTGAAATTTTTTTAAAGGAAGATAAGCATTAAAATCCTTAAATTGGCAATGCGATGAAAATGTTAAAATTACCGTTTTTCCCTGCAAATTGGCAATTTTATGACTTCTCATCATACATTGTCAATTTATATTTATTTCAGATACATGATGTTTTATAAGAAAAATGTAGCAATAGAAGAAAAATGTTGGTGTTGCCAATTTGAAGAATAAAAGCTGATCAAATTAGGCTTTAAATAATTCCTGTCACGAATGGGTTAAAAGGCCATCTTCGAATAATTAATGTATATAGGTCATTCAAATACAATGAAAAAAAAATGCTTTTAAATTCTGATGTAAAGCATGAACATTATCACACTGACTTTCAAGATATCAAAGGAGGAAGGATAATTTCAACATCACACTGCATTGTCTGTAGATATCATGTTTACATCATACATCACTGTTATTGTTCCTCATTTATTCAAGTTATGGATGAGGCTACTGAAACTGCCTTTACTTGATTTCTTGAAAGTCTTTGTGATCATGTTCATACTACATTTGCCTTCATGTAATGTACATGTAGAAGCACCATAGACATAGCACAAAATGATAGCTTGGTCTTAGAGAAGAGATAGAGAAAAATAGAACAAAATACAAACCTTGTGCCAAAATTGAAGCAACTGATCCAAATTGAATGAAAATAAAGAGATATTTTGGTAACATCTGAGATACATTGAGACATCAGGTAATGATTTAAGATTTATGTTGTAAACTGAAATACTGGGTATGGAAAAAATAGAATTACAATACAGAATATGAATAGCATGATTCTGAAATGGAAATCATCATTCTGATAAATTCATTGAACACTACCCGCTGATGTAATGGAGAATAGAGATTCCAAAACCAAGACTAAGAGGAAAACTCATGATTATGTTCATTTCAAATTTGGTATCAAGGTTGAAACTAAAACCAAGAGAAAATATGAGATTGAGATTGGTCTTGGAACCATCACTGAAATTGCTCAATGATCAAAAAGAATAGACAGGTTGGAAAAAAATATCTTAAGCAAGATGTTAATGAGCAGTTTCTTTCATTCAGCAAGTCAAAGAATAGCCTCTATCTCTCTACCAAGAAGAGAAGCCCAATATAGACTCCACAAAATAGGAATAGGAAAATGCACTCTGTTTCGTCGAATGCACAAGGACCAGGGTTCTAAAAGGAAAGTTGAGGAAATGGGATTAAGAATACGACAAGAAGCCTCCTGCGTAAATGGCAGTAAACTTTGCCTGTGGTGATTGCTAACTCTAAAATAATAGGTTGAGGAAATTGAGAATGATTCGTAGAGGGCTCCATCCCCTATCGAGTTGCATGATCTCACAAAGCTCTGTATTTGCTGTCATTGTTTGACTATAATGCTGGGCGGGATGTGCGTTGACAGATAATGATATACCCTCAAGATACTGAGTAGAACAAACAATCATAATAATGTGCTAAAAATGGGCTGGTGGACAGAGGCTGTGCTACAGGTAGCACTGGTTGGAGGGGCATGTGTCCCCCTTTCCAATTAAATGGAAAAAAAAATGCTTTGAATCTTTAAACATAAAGAAAAAAAGAGAGGAAAGGCAACATGAAAAGAAAATGACACCACCACACTCCCTTCCTAATCATCCACTCACTCACTGACCTTGAGCAAATGTAATCTAGTAGGACTGCTGCCCCCACAAAGCTGGCCTATGCTCCAGTGGTGATTTTACATAATGATAATAATAATGATACTATTCTGCATAAGAGCACCTAATCCATCACTCTGAGTTAACCCCTTACCAAAGTTGGTAAGTCAAAGTTTAAATGAACATCCTAGCACTTTCATCAGGTATTACCAGAAAAGAAAGCTTGCTTTTGAAGAATGCTTATTTCCTGGTTAATCTCTGGAGAGTCTTCAAAAACTTTCTAAAATGGGTAAGATGATATCTCTAGGCCATTGTTAAGCTTTGGAGACAGACCCTATTAAACTTAGCTTGAGTAGAAACTTCTTTAACCTGTTGAATACTGAATTGTCCAATTCCCATAGACTTAATACAGGGACTCTCTGGTTCCCTGAGGCATGGGGTTAACATACTCTTATGCTACGTTCACATCTTTGTGTATTGGGTTTCCGTATTGATGCGTATTGACCAAACGCAGACATAAGCAGTCATACCCAATAAAGCGCAATGAAACGTGCTCTCATCGTACTCAACGCGCAGACTAGCGCATAGACCTGCGCTGGTTGCTCGCTAGTTTTAAAATTTTTTAAATTATCGCAAGCAAGCGCAAGGTCGAATCGTCTCATTTTTGAAGCACTTGTCATTGCCTATAGCTGCGTTTCTTGCATGATTTACCTCGCTTTAGCTCGTTGCTGTTCGCATGATTGCGCGTAATGTTGCGCTGTTGCTCGCACACCACTCGCTGCAGCAAGAACCGCTGCGTACTTGCTCGATATACTGCGAGTTTAGCTTATACGCCATTTGCTTTTTATGAGCAGCATAATACGAGCTAGATACAAAATAGTGTGACTGCATATTTGCTGCGTATTGCTGGGTATGGCTGCGAATTTCTAGCGCAGCAATACGCAAGCCAAATAGGCAAAGGTGTGAACGTAGCATTAACTGAGAGCCAGAAGGGTGTTATCTCTAAAGCTAATACCTCTTGACATGTCCAGAATGAAATGAACAATTTACTTAACACAGTGACTACTGGATCCCAATGTTCCCTGTATAAAGCCTATGGGTATAAGAAAATTGAGTAGTTAAGGAGTAATAAGGGAAGTAAAATCTCCTTTCTTGCACCCACTTTGCTGCATAGGTTGAGGAATGATGCACTTTAATCTGCAGAGGGCAGCAGATTACCAAACTTTCACAATGTTCTTCTCTGTTTGATTTACACAGATACTGCATATTACTGAAATATTACCATTTTCATAATGTATGGGGCAGAAGTCTTATATCTGCATGTATATATTCTAAGGTTTTAGTTTTTAACCAAGCTTATTGCAGTAAAACAGACTTTTTTGGTGCCCTAGAGCCAGAAGATTTTTCTAAATGATAAATTTGGTCAAAAGGTACCATAAATTTGTGACATGTGGTAGTTTTACTCTATATTTCTTTTTGTTTTAACACAGTTTTGTGGTACCCATGGGCCAAGAGATTGTTCTTTATGATAATCTCTTTACAAACCACAAGAGAACGATTAACAGCATGTGACACTAAACTACCGGTATCAAATTACCGACTTTGCTGTCTTAGAAAACACCATCTCTATGATCACTTCCACCATCGGCTGAGATAATAAATAGCTGTTTGCTGCCCTCGTTTGAGCAGATACAGACCAAGATATTCTGAGAAGGAAGTGATTATTTCCATGCCTTACTTACTTCACACATCAGTCTCAAAAGACCAGTGGATAATCGACCTTATTCACATTCCAAAAGAAAAATGCTCTTTTGACCCAGGGAAGAACAGAATTCGCTAGAGGTCCAAATTTTAGGTTTACCTTCTCAAGTTGACATCATTTCTACTTTTCTATCCCTCTCACAATCTTAAGGGGAAAAATGCATGTTATATAAATCCATTTCTGTATTATGTACATTAAAACACTTCAAGTATTAGCTAGTTTGCATGTGTATAAATAATTACTATCAATTCCAACATACCTAACAATTTCAAAATCCATGTACTTGTTTTCCTTTGAACTTCACTTGAAGTGAATATTCAGTAAAACACTCTTTAGGTATCCTAGCAAAATGGAATAGTGCAAAAAGATACGTCCACAATGCAAAGTACACATTGTCGTCTGTATAGTTTGCATTCCGGATGCAGCTTTTTGCAAAACACTGTATCGCTAAGATACATTGTACCTTAATACTCTAGTTACATATGGCAAGAGAAACATGCTGGTTATCAAATTCCTTCTAGTAAAAATTTGACTATATTTCTTCAGTGATCCTAACCAGGTATTTGGTGTCAGGTTTTAGTTTACCATTTACAAGGCTTCAATTCTGGAACCTATTCCTCATGAATGTTAACTGTGCTGAATTAATCTCAGGACCCTGTTTCATAAAACATGTTATCAATAACAAGCTGCAATAACTGTTATAAGCTACTGAAGTCCTTGCATCTGATTGGCTGAGAGCAAATTTGTCATAGAAATATGGCAGTTGTTGCTGATAAAAAGTTTTGTGAAACAGGGCCCTGAACCAATACAAGAACTAAAATCATGCAGAGTGTTGTGTTGCATGCTGATAAAGAAAACACCACATATGTTTTTATTTCACAGTCACTAACCAACTAAAGACATTCACGATTGTTATAAGGTGAGTCTATGTCTTTGAGTAACATCCTGATAGAACACTGATAAAGATCTCAACCTTCCCCCTTCCCCCTCCTCCTTCCTCCATCCCCCTTCCCTTAAGACCGATGAACTGCTATGGATTACATTATCGCATCATCAGAACTCTGGACCAAATAAGGTTGGGTTATACCTTTAAGCAATTCCTGTTTCAGTGACGGCAACTTGATTCTTGCGAACAAAACACTTTTATCAGTATGATTTTGTATCAAATGTCAAATTTCATCCTCTTTTAGGCATGAAATTCGTCAAGTTAAGCATAATACAGTGTTACCTGAAGTGAACGACTTCACTGCCGCAGTAATAGTAACCTTGCAAACAACTTGCACACTTACTACTTTCTGCAGAGCTGTTTCATCATAGAGAGATGCACAACAAATGGGGTTGTACACCACTAACTATGTGAAGTGATGGACAAAATTTAAACTGATCATCATACAAAGCATCCTTGGATAAGGAAGGGATCAATATCAGATATACTATCTCCTACATCTTTCAGCCCCTAAGCCATGTGAGTACCTTACCTAGTTAAATCATCACCATCTTTGAAACACCTGTTAATATGTCTTCTATTAACCCTACTTTCAACAATCAATCGTTACAAAACACCTCTCTGCAATGAGAGATTCACTGAAGATCTTCAATCCACTGGAATAGGGGTAAATCAAACAAGATACCTCTTAATGTATGATGTAAAATTACACCTTGAGCTTAACTACATTCTAGTAACAAAGAGCTATTATGAACAAACACTCCTAAAACTAATGTAATAATACTTGTTCATATTATTCTTAAAATCAAGGTATAGCACAATGTCAACATTAAGACAGTAATCTGCCAAATCCCAAGTGGGTTTTTTGAAGTGATGCTCCATTTACACTTTGTCAATCTTAAAAGATCTAGCCACCAAAACAGAAGAGGGATTATTTACGTGTCATATCAATGTGATAGTTAATCTATGTTTTGATTTGTTGTGAGGATACAAGAGTCTAGACTAGAAAACATCTGGATGATGTTTGGAAAGATCAGTTTCCATGGAGACTGTTCCATACCTACAGGCTAGATTGTACTTTCACTCAACCTTGGTCTTTGGTGAGGGATATTGTTTCATGTCTTCATATGTCATACTTAAACCAAGTGAATGAATGCATGTGGTGTGGTCAAACTCTGAGAAGTATGACAAAATTTAGCAATTAAAAAAAAAAAAATAGATGAATCTTCGACCACGCGTGGTCAAACTTTATGCCTCCACCATTACCAAATCAGAAATAAATGTTACTTCATGTTGATTTATTTTCATTTATACAATTACATCTTTGACCTTGACCTTTGACCTTGTGACCCCCAAATCTAATGAGAGCATTGCCCTTTCCATATGCATACGAGCCAAGTTTGTTGAACCGTCAAATGGTTAGAGTTATCACAAGAACGAACCATTTCTATGTACATAATGACCTCTATGACCTTTGACCTTTGACCTTGAGACCCCAAAATTTCATCAGATCATTGTCCCTCCCATATGCATACCTGTGCCAAGTTTGAGGTTGATCGGTCAAATGGTTATTGAGTTATGGTGAAAACGAACCATTTCTATGTTCATAATGACATCTATGACCTTTGACCTTTGACCTTGTGACCCCACAATCTAATCAGATCATTGTCCCTTCCATGTGCATACATGAGCCAAGTTTGAAGCCAATCTGTCAAATGGTTCTTAAGTTATCGCGAGAACGAGCCATTTTTATGTGTATTATTACCTCTATGACCTTGACCTTTGACCTTGAGACTCCAAAATCTACTCAGATCATTGTCCCTCCCATATGCATACACGAGCCAAGTTTGAAGTTGATCTGCCAAACGGTTCTTAAGTTATCGCAAGAACGAAAACGGGACGGACGGACGGACGGACGGACGGACGCCCCGAAAACATAATGCCTCCGGCAACCACCTACGGTGGGCGGACGCATAAAAAAACAGCTCTGTGTTCAGAATCTAATGTACATTGTATTAGGACACTGACACTATTCAGAGTAACTAAAATAAGCTGAAACACACAAGACTGCACTGTGCCTGTTCTGGCTAGAAGGTTTACTTTATCATTATTATTATTTCAAGGATGGTAAAGCTATTTATCAGTCTATCTGAAAGCATTATGACACATTCTCCTGGTCAACACCACTGAAAAGAGTGGACACACGCAGTTAAAATTTCAATTTAAAACAGCTGCTAAGGTACATTTATTGGTCTCTGTCACAGTTATTCCTGCTTTAAATTTATACAGTGTCACTCACTGAATAAAAATAAACACGCTCCATGATGTTGCAAAAAACTCCCCAAAGCTTGTAATCAAATTTCCCTCTACCGATTCATATTACATAGACTCTTCTCGGTTCTCTAATCATGAGGAGAAAAGTTTACAAGTGAAAAATGAAATAATGAAATTGTACTTGTTAACCTAAATCTGGAAATGAAATCAATGAGATTTCCTGTCAAGAAACCTAATGCTGCATGTTATAGAAAGTGAAGGTTGGTCATATTTTCTTGATAAAAAAAAAGTATAGGACTAGTTGAGCTGCATGAATACTTACTCAGATGTATTATCCAGTTCCTTCCTGCAATATAGGAAGTAAAAGAGAAATGAGAAACAAATTATATGTTACACATGTGTTGAAAATGAAAAGTGATTGAAATGATGGATTATTCAGACAAATATAAGTCAAAGTCTACATGGAAAACATATATGATTAACAAAATATATGTGGGATATCAGAGAATGAGTTGTCATTTCTAATTTCACAGCAAAGCTTCCTCTCTTATCTGATTTTTGCTTTCTCTCACCCCCCTCTCTCTCTCTCTCTCTCTCACTCACCTATGTATGTATTTCTATCAGTCTGTCTATGTTATGCTCTCTTCTGTTTCTTCTTTCTGCCCTCTTCCTCCCTCCCTCCTTCCTTCTCTCTCTATCTTCTTTCTATCCATCTACTTCCCCTCCCACTCCCACCTCTCTCTAACTCTTTCCATCTATCTAATCCTCAATCTCCCTCCCACAAGAGTCTCTCTGATCTAAGCTGGAATCTTGTAGATATCTGTAAAGGTCAGTGGAAGCCCTCTATAGCCGACAGACGGCATGGAGGACGATCGCTAGACCTGAACATTTCTGCTTTCCACACCACCTCAACTAACCCTTCTGGGTCATCAACCTTTACCATGCCACTTGGCTGGATAATTGATATTTCTTGATAATTACTCTCAAAAAAGTTTTATATGGTATGCTAGATCATCCTTTAACAGCAGGAATATAATCCAAATCCCTTGTAAACTATGCAAGGATACCTGGAATGCATTAGAATGAATTGAAACAGTATCCGAACAAGCTAAGATATGGCAATTACAGCATGTACATTCATGCTTTTCTTCACACCTCTCTAAACAAAATTTATCATAAAATCGAAGAAATGCTAAAGGAAAGTTACAATGGATGAGAAAGAGAGAGATGATTTTATTGAGAGAGATAGATAAAATCCTTTATGAGATATGGAGAAAGAGAGAGAGAGAGAGAGAGAGTGTGAGAGGGAGAGAAATAGATAGATAGGAGGGAGGGAGAGAAAGAGAGAGAGAGAAAGAAAGAGAGAGAGAGAAAGAGAGAGAGAGTGTTTGGACTATTTTTAATCAAAAGAATTTAAAAATAAAAATTATAAAAAACCTGAAGATGAAAAATAAAAGAACAAATAAGGAAACTACAGAAAAATGAACCAAATCCCAGTAAGGAACACAGGAATTAGAAAGAGAAATGTAGACAGGAGGTTTGCTTGCTTGAGATTACAACAAACTGGAATAATTCACACATGGGATATTCTAAAGGAAATAACCTTAATTGTAAAATTAAATCATTTCTCAACATCTGTTTAACAAGAAATGTAACACAAGAGGTTTATAACAAATTGCGGTATTAAATATCAAGCTATTTATGGTATTGAAAGTCCACTTTGGCCGTAACTTTAAGGAGATTACAACTTTGTTTTAGATACTTAATGTTCACAGCTTTAATTTTACCTCTTTTCTTTTGATACTTTTCCCTTTTTCTTTTCTCCTTTTCTTTTATTACTTCAAATTCTCAATCGCTGTGTTATACACTTTATCTTTTATCTATTATCCAATTTTTGTTTCAATAATACTACTATTCCTCTAATCACAGCTGTAATAAATCATCAGTTTTCTCTACAACAAAAGTAAGTAATTATAATAACACACACACAAAACAAAGTAAAAGAAATGTAGGCTTATGGCTGTTTACAGACATGTAAAAATGCAGTACTGCTGAATCCTGAACATATGCTTTATATTTTTTCATAAAATTTGATGCTGATCAAACTGCTATTCTTTAAAGATCTTTCTGATATTACGTAAAGCTCCTTGGGTGGTAATTTGAGAACTACAGGGGCAAGATGAAATATGAGATGAAGGTTGAGATTATTGCAACTAATCTTTCATCTCATCATCATTTCTAGTCCATCTACCAAGCTTGGCTTTGGATGTAGAAGGGGAAGCAATGGATTAAAATAGTAGCAAGGAATCTTAGATAATCTAATTAATTTTAATGTGATAAAATCAAAGGTCTGAATTCCTATTCTGAATGATTTTGTTGTAGAGATCTAAAGACCTAAGCAGTTATCTACTTTCATCATGAATCCATTAAGATGCCTAAATTTTTCACTAATATGGTTGTAAGAACAATGGACGTCTATAATTTTCAGCACAACCCACTTCTGAAGGATGAGTTATGGAGAATGCATGATAAATCACTACATACTATCTATCTCATCTTACTTTCATCTCTCTCATTATTACTGTCAAGATAATAATTATTACTGTCAAGATAATCATTATTACTTGATAAGAACTGGCTCATTAAACAAGATGATGGAGTTTGATGGAGTGTTAACATTGAAAGTGAAAGGTATCTTAACAGATGATGAACATCAGATATGACATTCACAACAGGTAGCATCATGTAAGTCAAAGTTTTGTTAAGGAAATGTAAAATTTAATGTAGTAAAGAGGAAATGGTACATGCTTATCTATAATTTCTTCAGCAAATCTCTTTATGAATTATTGCAGAATGAACACCATAAGACACAGATTAGGTGAAAGGTAGTTGGAGATTTGCTTCATTTCGATCTAAATCCTCAATTATTTCACAGTGGCTATCGGGAGTTGATCACCCTGAGCACAGGATGAAAGGTCAGGAAAGGGGGGATTATCATATTTCATGGGCCACCCTTAAACTCACAATCATGTGAAATACCTCCAAGTAACCCTAGATAGATTGATGTCTTGATTCTGGGGAAGGCAAAAAAATGTTAATTTTTTTAAAGCTTTCTTCAAGATGGAGTCTTCAAAAGGAATCAGATAAAATAGTTAGTCAAACAAGAAGTTCACACCTGATGAGAATTATACAAAATTTGCATGTATACAGAACTGTATGGTACAGAAAATAATCAAGTGGGCTAAGGACATACATTGTATTCACTGAATAAGAATATCATCATATCAAGAATGCCATGTAAAGAACTATTAATTTGATGAAGTTCAGCTTACACATAATTTTGTAGTATGATGTCGGTACTGCTGGAGCATACAAACTTACAGAGGGCCAGTCACGTCAGCCCATACTACTAATAAGCTCCGCCCTATAAAGCTGTTTGTGTTAACATGGGCTGTTCAAACCATGCTCTTGCAAACCTCTGTTTCACAATATGACATTTTTTTCTATAGATTTGCTTTACCTTTAGACAAGAAAAAGATTGAAAAATAAGAATATATTGTAGTTTTTGTATGGATAATTGATCAAATTTGTTCATGTGAATGGGGTCTAGTTCCAATAATTCAAGAAACCACATCAAATGTTTGTAAATCTACTGGATTAGAAATCGACATAATCAAGGCTTCTAATCAGAGATGTAAGGAAAGAGGTGGGCAAAAGGGTAGTTCATCAAAGGTGGACTGGATGCTATTGCTATGGTAATAAATCAATCTATAAGATCAGGATATTAACTGGTCTGCTGGAGGTGGACACTGATGGAGGGCAGTGTTGATAAAAAACATCCAAATGAATTTTGATCCTTCAAAGATAACGTTTGAAAGGAAAGCGGAATTGAAAAGAGAATTTGACCTCACTGAAAATGATTAAGACTGAGAAATATGTGATATCTTGATCATATATCAATTCAAAAATAAGAAGAAAGGGGTGCCAGATAAGATAACTTACTTTTGGGTTTTAGGTCTAGACTAAATATACATGTACAACTAGACACTTGAATGGTAATAATTACATGTATTTGGAGATTATTTTTAATAGGCCCATACAGTATACTTGATTGTTCCATGCCTTTCTCTGATTTTGATCATGTATTTTTTTTTTAAAACCAGGAAACAACAAGTCTTTTTCAAATAAACCGGCACAAACTGTAATATTACTTCTTCTATTGGAATAATACAGATTAAGTGGCCTCCGGAGATTGATATCTGTCTCTCTGTTTAAAATTACTGTGATTATTTAGCAAAATGTTTGACTTTTCTTACCGTCTACTCCTGCCGCAGCACATTAGATACCCTAGAACAAGAATGGAACAGAACATGATAGCACAGGGAACCACTACCAGTAATAGGAACTCTAGAAAGCGATCAGCATCTTCCACTTGCATGACAGGGGGGTCATATGTCCCTCCCAAGAAGACAGGTGATGACTCGTTCTGGGGTTGGGATGAACTTACTGCCATCTTCAATTGTAAAGAGAAAAGAAATCAAAGGCAAACAATGGTAAAAAGAAATCTTGGGTACATGTTATTGTTTGGTTACTGCAAATGGGATCGTCTGCTGAGATGATAAGGTTGTTGACTCTAAGTAAAACCATTGCCCTCCGGACTCACAAAAATGATGAAATCAAGACAGACGACGATTTCTGTAAAGTGCTTATAGATGTATTAGGTGCTTTAAAAATCCAGATTATTATTACTATTATCATTATCATTATTTTTGGGGGGATATACTATTATATGCACAACAAAATGAGTTAATGAGAAAGCTGCCAGAAATATCTTCTCGTACAATCTGATGAATTTGATGAAGTGATACTGAAGTAAATTTGATTTTTAATACACATAAATGTAGAAAACAAATAAAATATGCCTAAAAATACTTTATCTACAGAAAGTTGACTGTAGTTGCCTATAAGTTTCTAACCAAAAATGCTCAAATCTCTAAGAAGAAAAAGTCAGAAAAAGGCAGATTTTTTCCCCCTATACTTAGCTGCAATCTATTCCTTTGGCAGATAGCCCTCAGTTTGGTGAAACGTTTATCTTTTTCAATATCACATTTCTTCTAATGCCAAAAACTATTTCCAGAAAAATAATAAAAAGTATGAATTTTCTATATAAATTTATTCCACTAGAAATATTTTCTCAAATGGATAATGAAATGAGTAAAAGGTCATTTGCATTACCATGGAAACACTACACCAGTCAATTATGAATGCAGGCTGGAAGAATCCATTGATATCAGCAGGGGCATAGGTTCTGTCTGTCTGGCAGGGATCAACTGCATTTGATATTACACTGGCAAGGGTCTCTGATTCTCCTTGTGATCCTATTGTAACTCTTACCCTGTACAGGAGCAAACAAACAAACAAAAGAGGGTAAAAAAATGATGAATTAGAATAAAAAGATGAATATAACTAAGAAGAAATTCTTGAAGTAGGAGTTCTTCCAAATGCTCATGAAAACAAGTCTTTTTCTATGTCAAATTATCTTCTTCTTACAGGTAATATGATTAACCTGGAAAACACATATTGCTCAAATCAATAAAATAATTTCCAGAAATATTGGTGTCATCGGTAAACTACACCATATCTTGCCTCAGTCCATTTTGCTAATGTTATACAATACTCTCATTTTACCATATCTCAATTACTGCAACATTGTCTGGGCAAATACTCATCCGACCAAATTACAATGTTTATACCTTTTGCAAAAGAGAATTGTAAGAATAATAACACTTTCTCATTATCAAGCACAATCAAGACCATTGTTTAAGCAACTCAGTATATTAGATGTGTACCAATTAAATGAATATATGTGTGCAATACTTATATTTAAACATGTAAATACTAATCTCCCTAAATACATATCTAATATGCCTATAAAAAAACTGTGCATTTCATACTTATAATACTAGATATAAGGATCAGTATCATAGATGGAATGTAAGTACAGAATTTGCATTTTACTCCTGTAGGCATCATGCACCTACAATATGGAATTCGCTTCCTACTGATATAACTTCTATTTCATTTTACAACAGATTTAAGTACCATCTAAAACAATTTTTGATAGCACGTGACTCTCAGTGAGATGTTATGTATCGTATTCTTTCTCCTATTCTTCTCTTCTCTTCCTTTCTCTTCTTCTTCTCTGCTATCCATCCTCTTCCATCCCTTATCTTGTTTGTTCTGGGGGGTTTGTGTGGGTACAAAGCGCAATTCATTTTTTAATTCTATCAACACTTAATTTTGTTGTCCGCTTTTCTATTTCACAACATCTTATATTGTATGGGAAGCTGTCTTGACAAGACCTTTTGGGGTTTTTTCACAGCTGTACCTAATTTAATTCCATTGTCATTTTATACTTATGTGTATGTTATTTCAATATGTTTCTATTTTATCTTGAATTGCATGTTTTTATTCAATGTTTTGTACATTGTAATATGTATTTTAAAGTTGGAATTGAATAAAAGTGAACTGAACTGAACTAAACTCATTGCCTAACGGAACCGGACAGTCCCTGTATTAAGTCTATGAGATTGTGAGAATTCAGCAGTCAATGGGGTTAAATACAAAAAGCGTTCACTCATACATTTCCAAGCAATAAGTCATGTATCTGTAATGTGAAAGATATGAGTAATATGAAGCATTAGAATTACGAGTTTAAGACAGAAATCAATCATTTTCCATTTTGTTACATGTATGTATCGTTACCTGAAATTGGAAAGATACAATCCTATAGATTCCATTTGAAAATACACTGTATGTTTGAGCAATGACCATTTTCTCATTCTCTTTAAGATTTTGGGGTATTTAAATCACAAAACAAAGAATCAGACTAAAAGGAATTGACATCTGATTGGTAATAGGTGTTAAATGAAGCAACAAGGTGTAGAGGAAATGCAAGTGTACAAGAAACAAACCAACAACTTTCCTTGGTGTTGCTTCGATAGCCTGTTAAACAACCAATAACTGACCACATTTTGACAAGTTAAATAGCATGAACACATCTGTACAGGGTAGATCTCTAGCAATGGGGGATGTGCTAATTTGTTCTATTTCCACTCATTACTACAAAGGAATGATGAGTTCCTTTGTGAAACTAGCCAAGAGTTCACTCATAAGTGGCTGAACCTAGCTGACCATCACAGCTATCTATATCGTACTATGACATAGTTAACTTGTATGTTTTACAGCCTTGAAAGCTAACAGATTGTTTCAATTATCATCGCGGAAAGATGGTTATTTCTTCCCATATTACAGTATTTACACAAGAAATGAAGTTTTAGTTAAAAAGAAAATTGAATTAAATTCAATCAGGAAATAGCTTGTTTATTTGCTTGATACATGGATCAAAATCGGCTACATGGGACTCTGCTGAAAGACCAATAAATGTAGCTGAATAATTCCATCACATATTTTTCTATAATGTTTGACAAATTACCTACACAATGTAGTAATACATATCATTGACAAGGACATGTACCTTATTCTAAAAATTAACATTAATCACTAAAAAATGTATAAATGTCTAAAAATGGAAAATGATAAAATGATGCAACTGATAAGAATTTTTTGCTCTTTCTGCTCATGTATTTGGTATGATTTTTAGGGCTTTGCATCAAAAGATATTAGGCCAAACCACAAAATGTGGACCTCTGTCACGAATGGGTTAATCCAGCAATTGCCAGGTCCCAATTTCACCTGGTTTGAGAGGGACAAATATGTATACATCTTGCCAATGAAAGTAAGTACCCAGTGAGAACTGACCTCTTGTATACGAGTCAAGAGTCTTCAACAATATATCACAGTACTCCTATAAAAACTACTGAAATGCATTATGACCTGCTGGGGTCATACCTTGTAAAATCAAAATCATGTGGCCGTTTTCAAATCATAAATAAAGATTAAACTATGCAGAAGTCATGAAAAATGAGAGATAAAATCTTGCCCAATATGTAAACTCTGCTTCAGTGAGTGTAAATGTTCCTTTGAGAGTTCCATCAGATGAAGTGAGACAGGATAATGACATGGTAAAGGAATCAAAACTGGATGCAGTAAAATCAATCAATTTGCCAACTCTCACAGCCACATTAAAAAAAAATACCCACTTCTCCCTGTCACACGTAAGTCATTTAGCTAAGAACGTTTTCTGTGGTTAATTTTTGGGTGTGTTAAGCATGTCAGCTGCCCAGGTCTCCCATTTCCTTTTCTAAATCTAGACAATATTAAACAAAAAAAATTAACAAGTAATAATAGTTTATATTTCCAGAAAAACATATCTATGCTGGTTTATTTGTAGATGTGTGCATCTCCTCACTTTCCTGATACAATACACAGGAAATGCAGGGCTTCGGTTGGGGTCAACAAACAGGAGGTCAAGTCTTTTGACATGACTTTGAGAGTGAGGTTCTACAAGATTTGATTCCTTCTTAATTCTCCTAGAAATGAAACTTGCAGTGAAAGCAAGTTATTGGGCATTGGGAATAAGATGAAATAAATCCAAAATGGCTCATACTATACATTTTAAAGGTGTAACTGATTGAATGACCATGGATAAGAAGTGACAGGATGACTATCATAGTCATCATTTCATCAAACCCTTTAGGGTAATGTGCCTTGAAACTCAGGCATGAAAACAGGTGGATTACAGAGCGATTGAAATGATCAAAGTAGATGGTCAAGGGGAACACCTACCCACTCATTTCCTGTTAAAATAAGATGCATATGGACTTGGAATTTAATATCATTTCAAGACGAGGGTTTTATTATGCAGACCTCACATAATGAATCAAAGACAGGTATATTTACTAGACTGATAAAGTTACATCTACGTTATTTTTCCTACCTAAATTTTTGGCAATTTATCTTCTAGAAATTTATTTTCTAGATGACAGAGTGTGAATACACCTCCACTCCTCAGTCTTGAATAAATCTAGGGTATTCTTTCTCACCATGATACACATGTTACCCAGCTTCACTCCTTATCTTCCTGGCCCACTTGCTTTCTATCATCTCATCTTTCTCTCCAAATTATTGTGAACATTTCTTTTGGGCTCTATGGATGGCCTTGCTTTGTTACTGGGTTTGTGTGAGTTTGCTTGGATTAAGTGACATCCTCAACATCTATGCCTCCAACATCATGACATGATAATTTTGTTCTTTGTCTCATGCAAGGGAATACTGTCTAAGGAGAACACAATATCTATTACTCTCTTTCTTTTTAGCATCGCACATACCCCCAGAAATTTGCAAGATTATGTTAGAACTGTGAATGTCACTAAATATATAGATAAATCTTAGATATGTTGAGATAATGGGTTATAACACACTAACAGGAAATAGATTTGAAACATTTAGGAAAAGACAAGACAAGAGATATCCATGCAGATTTTAAATAAGTTCACACATTCTCAGGTTGTTCTACAATATCCAAATTGGATACCTTAATGAAGTCTATACATACATGTAGCTGTGGTCTACACAAATAGATATATAATGTTTAAACTGCTTATGATTTCTCACTTAAATCACAATCTTTAATCAGTATTTGATGAGTTTTTGATGCATCATAGGGTTCATGTCATGGACCACCATGAAGTCGACACATCTCTCGTCTTGGGTGGAGTCTTGAACTAAACCCTGACATTTATTTTAGATTGTGCACAGTCATCTTATGCAATCACTCTTACTTGATAGTAGAGTGCAATGTATCTAAAGTTCTTCATGTGTTTTACAACCTTTTAAAAAGTTGACCTTATAGAAATTACCATAATCACATAATCGAGTTAAGCATCTGATACCTTCAGCTAGATAACCTTTATCATGCAAAGCTATTTCGAACATCAAGGATAAAATTCGACTTTCTGAGTGAAAAGATTTATATTTACCATTAAAAAGAGGTGAAAAAGTGCCTTCAACAAGGTAAAGATTAAAAACAAAATGTTCATCATGAACATGTGATACACCAGACATTCCAGAGAATTCATTGCCACATCAATCTGTTTCTCCTAAAATGCTTTAAAATCCCACGCCTCCATGACAACATACCGACAGCATGATGCCATATCAGGAACACAAGCCCCTTACCCTCCCAGGGCCACACAGAGTTCCTGTACCATTGTCCTGTAATCATGAAAACAATGACTGATCACCCCTAGAGGATATCAAGGAAGAGGGTTGAACAGAGAACTTCTCACTCGGTTAGCAATAATGGATTAAATGTTCCGTAAGTTCATGCTTATACTTCCTTTGAATGTTCATTGGCTTACAAATCAATCAGTCTGCAACCACATATGGATGGTAAAACTTCCAGAACTTGGTTTTCATGAAGACAAGTTGGCAGAAAGTTTGTGTATTCATTTTTGCTGTCATAATTTCTAGATAAATTGAAAATGCAGAATACCCCTGTCTGCTACTTGCTGATGTAAATGTCTACTTCTGTTCTTCTTGAGCTTTGAAAAAAGGAAGACAGATCCCATTTTCTTGCTAAAAATACAACCACTGAACAATTGTTGTTCTTGCAAAAACATTCTGATTGTCATCTGAAACATGCTCAAGAATGCTCTCTGAATTTTTTTACTATACCATCGGTTGAAAGCTATACGGGTGCCAACTGATGCATTCTGCAAAGACCTATCACCATTTGGATTTAAAACAGATGATACCATGTAGGATTACTCCTGCCAAAATTCATGTAAAAGCACTCAAATAATGATTTGAAACTTACATGTAATTAGTTAAACCCACTGAATACTAAAACCAAGATAACTAGGGGTAGGGTCTATGGGAACTGTATGTTGTATTGAAATCAAATTATGCTCAACGGGTTAAGGGTTAAATGTTACCGTCTCCACTCAAGGATATTCCAGCCACATAGAGCAGTATTAAGCCGTTGAACACGAAGCCTGAGATAACGCAAGGTTAGGGTCTATGGAAAATGTGTGTTATACTGAAATCATATCGTGCTGAATGGATTAAAGAGAAATATTTCCCTTCCCTGACATCATATGAATCTTCATAATCTGTACTTTGAGTAGAATCCAGTAAATGAGTGATGAACCCAGGAGAGTTCTAAGGAAGAGGGGTTGAACCGAGGGTTTCTCACTCCATTGGTAACAAACAAAACAACATGACATATTGCTCTCACAGTTCATGCTTTATCTTATGAGATGTTCATGATTCAGCACCTATCAATGTCCATTGGAATATCAATCAATCAGTCAATAGACTCATGACATTCTCTGATCAACATAGTCTATTGTTCAAATGAAAATGAGGAAAAGATGTTCCCCATCACCACTTAATTTGATTTTAAATCAACCACATGGATCATATTTATGTCAAATACAATGAAGAACCATTCAAAAGAAGAAATCAAGAATATATCATGCAGAATAAATTAATGAATCAGCAAAGTTCAACGTTACTAGAAAATGGACATCACACTTTAAAGTGGCTTATGTCGAAAGGGTGCGTGCGCGGAGCGGGATGGGAGCGGGGAGGGAACGGGGATGGCCGCACCCTTTCGAGAGAAGCCCCCCCAGTTGTCTCGAAAGGGTGGGTTGCGTGTGGGGAGTGAAATTAACGCACCCATTCGTGGAAACCGGGGGGGCTTGTCTCGAAAGGGTGTGTTGAGTAGTCTGATGTTCCAGCCGTTTTTTGTTAATGTAAGGAAAAAAAAAAGAAGAAGAAAAAAAGGTCCAAGGCAGGCGCGGATCCGGGGGGGGGGGGGGGGGGGGGGGGCGAGCGGGCCTTTGCCCCCCGACCCAAAATTTTTGCTTTCAGCCCATTTTTGACCATTTTGGGTACCTCGGCCCCCTAAAAAAGAAAGCCCCCCCCCCCAAAAAAAAAAAGAAGGAACGCCGAAATGGGAAATGTAATATACAACCTTTTTTTTTTTTTTTTTTTTTTTTTTTTGCTTGTCGCGAAATTTTTGGACCTGTAATAGGATAATAGGATACGCCTACTCCCCTAGCACAGTTTTTACGACACACGCAAAAAAAAAAAAAAAAGTTATGCACCCCCCCCCCCCTGCTAGTTCACTGCCGGAATGTAATGTACAACCTTTTTTTTTTTTTTTAGTCGCTAGATTACAAAAAAAAAAATCTTCCATGGCCATGGGCCCCCCCCCCCCCCCAGTCATCAAATCCTGGATCCGCGGCTGGTCAAAGGATCCCCAAAATATACACGTGGGAAAGAGTTCCCCTTTTTCTGTCTGCTAGAATATTATGGTGTGATGCATAAAACGGGAGAAATGTATGCCCCCCCCCCCCCAAGAAAAGTGAATAGGCATTTTGTTTATGAGTATTCTTACACTCAAGAACGCAGAAGCAATCTTCTGCACCCGCACACACACACACACAACTTGTTGTCTAATTTGTTTGTGATTGCTTGAAGTGCACAATGTTGTTGTCCCTCCCTCCATGGTGAATTCAAATAAACTGGAAATATGACTTTCTATTCTGCCTCATCTGTCCTTTGGAAATGCGCATTCCATCATGAAGTCAGCCTCATGCACATCTTTAATTTGAGACAGTAAGAAACTTAAGGAAGATATTTGCAAGTGAGGGTGTGTGCGTATGTGTGTGTGTGTGCGGCTTCATAAGATCGCTTTTGCGTTCTTGAGTCCCGGTCTTGAGTGTAAGAATACTCATAACAAAATGCCTATTCCTTTTTTTTTTTTTCTTTTTCTTTGGGGGTGGGGGGAGTGGGGCATACATTTCTCCCGTTTTATGCATCCCACCATAATATTCTAGCAGACAGAAAAGGGGAATTCTTTCCCTCCTATATATTTTGGGGATCGTTGGACACCGCCCCCCGCCCCCATCAGGTGATAGCCAACCGCCTGTCTCCTTTCCTACTTTTTTCTTCTTTTAAATTTTTTTTTTTTACTTACATTAACAAAAAAACGGCTGGTACATCAGACTACTCAACACACCCATTCGAGACAAGCCCCCCCGGTTTCCACGAATGGGTGCGTTAATTTCACTCCCCACACGCAACCCACCCTTTCGAGACAACCGGGGGGGCTTCTCTCGAAAGGGTGCGGCCATCCCCGTTCCCTCCCCGCTCCCATCCCGCTCCGCGCACGCACCCTTTCGACATAAGCCCTTTAAAGTTTATCCTCAAGTGCTACATGTATGACTCGCTTTACCCAAGCCTACAGCAAGAGGGCTATATCTAAAAAACTGAAACAGATAACATGTTGGACACATATCACTGTTGAAGTGTCAATCTCTTTTGAGTTAACTTTGTTTTTCAGACACTGGTCTCCGTGGCAACTTTCAATTTTCCTACGTGCCAATACTTTCTTGATTTTCACTGCATAAAATATGAAACTTTCAAGTACATAACTATGAACTTACCGTACTCTTTTAAATGATGAAAAAACTTAGTATTTCATGAATACAAACTGATTTTTTCCCACCCATTTATGGACAATGCTTTGCTCATCAGAGTTTGTCTTAAATCAACATTCTCATTTCTCTAATCCAATCTATATCTCGAGGTCACTAGAAGACAAGCATTACTAACACCAGACTAAATCTAACATGGTCATGGAATTAATTCCCCATTGGGTGATATAGCAGACAATAAACATTATGATCACATGCATCAGGTATATGGTTCAGCTAAAGTCATGTGCCATGGTATCCTCTAGAAAATCATCAGGATAAAGAAACAGACAATGAAATCAATAAAAGCTTCCGTACATAAGGCGTCCAGGGATGCTGTGGCTAAAAGAAATTAAAAGGTTTCACAGATCATTGGAAACTTATTACCAAGTACAAAGGAGGAGAGTGCTAGAGAGAGGGGAAAGAGTGCATGAGAGAGAAAGGGAGACAGATGGGGTGTTGCAAGAAAGTTGCAATCGATTGCAAGTTGCAACTGATTGCCACTGGCCAATCAAAATCAGTGTTGCATGCATGTCTTCTTAAAAGGCCAGACCCTGAGCCAATCAGAATGGTTGTTTCAAAATTAGCAATTATTTGCAATCGATTGCAACTTTCTTGCAACACCGAGACAGACAGAAAATAAATGTAATTATATCCTACGTCTTAAATTTATCTAGCTAGGATTGGTCGAGAACTTCTCATGTGACTAAAAATAATTTCAACATGAAAGAAAAATGGATATGGCATGACGTCAATCTCGGTATATTTTCCGCTACACCAAGATTCTGACGTCATTATTTACGATAACGAGATATTTAGCTACCAATATTTGGTGAGACTGAGCGCATCAAACTCCTGCGTATGCTCCTGTGCTGCATGTGCATTGCATGTATTGTACGTGCATTGCATTGTACAATGACTTATGCAACGGCACTCATTCAATTGTCATGGGTGCGTTGTAAATATTTACAACAAATAACCGAAACATGAAACTATAGACATTATTAATGTGTTCGAGTTTTCCAGTTTTCATCATTTCTTGTTTACTTCTAGTTTTCATCCTTATTGTTGGATTGTTGGCTTTTAGCAATGACCTTGTGTGACTAGGCAAAAATGAACAAATGTGGTAAATTGACTTTTTTATTTATGATACATTTTGTCTCTTGTGTATAGGATATAAATCAAATATGCCATGCACTCTTTCCAAGTACCAGCTAAAATTATGGATTCTTCGGTGACTGGCACAGTTACTATTTTCTTCGGGGCTGAGCCCCTCAGAAAATGGTGCTATGCAAGTCACCTCAGAATCCATAATTTCAACTAGAACTTCTCAGTGCATGGTATATTTGATTACTATGATTATGATGATGCTGCTAAGACACAAGATGAAATTAAAATATATGAAAGATACACAGAGCAAGAGAAGAGAAAGAGAAGGAGGGAAAAAGAGAAAGGGGAAGAGGAGAGAAAAAGAAAGAAGAGGGAGTGAGAGGAAGGTGGAAAGGTGGAAGAAAGAGAGAAAGGGGGAGGGATTGGAGAGGCTGAAAAAGAAAGGGGTAAGAGAAGATTTAGGGAAAGGTGAGAGAGTTTATCAAATGATTGAGGCAAAGATGACAAAAGTCTACACTTAACACCTTGACTTCCTTTGGGCAGTCTTGAAATTAATATGACCCATATGTGAATGCTTACCTGTGATTCTGTTTGGTCACCGTTTACAGGGCAGTCTCCTTCCTGTATGGTCATAGGGGTATGTTCACATTATACTTCATACTGGTTTTGATTTGCATGGTCATCTTACCTTCTCTTTAGTGACAGAGCTGTGTTCATTTTGAAAGATTTGAATAAATATCTGTTGACTTCCCAATGTTTAGTCCTAGCACAGGATTCTGTTCATATTACATGATTAATTTCTCAGTTCATTTCCTATTCAAGCCGTCTTTCTTATCATTGGTCTGTTTTCACATTTACATTGATTTGTTTGGTTGTTGCTTACACTCTGTTCTGCTACATCCCTTGTGAATTGCTATGTTCCCATTACACTTTATGTATAGTGTAATCAATCATTGCTATGGTCAGTTTATGATCATACACTCTCCTTCCTATTGTAGGGATGCATCTTCTGATCTGTATGGTCAGCTTTTTTTCCCTAGTATTCTTTTAGAACCACAAGGTTAGGTTCAAATTTTAAAATTTTGGCCTACATGTCAGTTTATTTTGATTTATTTGATCACTGTTTATGCCTATGCAGCAGTCTCCTTCATGTATGGTTAGTAGGTCACAGCACAGAGTTATGATTACACTCTTCATCTTTTTGTGTTTTCCTTTCCTTCTTATAACCTCTTGTACTCATTATAATACACAACAATATTCTAGTATCGATGTGTGTTTGCTTTCTTTTATATCATCACATCACTGATATTGTTTCCTACATAATAACATTAATGTATTCATATTCTGAATAACTTGGTCAAATTCAAACAATTTGTGCTCATTATTTGCAATTCAATCTTCTTGCACAAACATAACATGTTCAGCAAGGGGTAATTTGCATTACTAGATATTTTCTTATAAATTATGATTTTTTTTTCTTCTACGGTATTACTTGAGCTCTAAGGACTGTTTTAGTCTTTACTGAAGTGATGATGAAACTCAGATATAATGGGTTGATGCTAATTTTCAGTTCACTTGGAAAAGAACATGTGATATATTGATTGACAATTTTGCAGTAGGATTTCCCTATAACTGGTATACTTCAGAAATCTTTCAAAGTGCTTGTTCTTTAATAATTTATTCATTATTTTGTCTTTGTTTCTGTTCACTTGGAGACTTTCCTCAGGAACCAATTCCAACATTTACCGACATCGACTAATCCAGTCTTAGACAAAGTGTGAATAAGTAATGAGGGAAAAAATGTTGACTTTAGCCTGAAGTACATACAGTGAGTAGCCTCTCATGGATATCAATGCCTTGATCTGTCCATAAACAGCCACACCTTATAACTAGTGTTTAAGTAGAAAATTAGCCGAACGATTAAAGGAAGAAGTCATTCTGTATGTTCTGTATGCAATTTTCCTTTAAGAAAATCTCTCCTTTTCAAAATCTTATCAACAGAACACATCTATGTTTTGGTAGCTAGAACATTTGAAAACCAGTTACACATTATCATCGCCACAACTTCATTTCCAGCAGCCACTGTCAGTATATTGTGCATTAGACAGAATGAATACTTCCTGATAACTACATACTACACCTGGGTCAAGGATGGCAAATGAAGATGAATGTCTTGCAAAAGGACATGAAGTTCTTTACACAGACTTGAACTCATGACCTTTGCATTCAGAATGTATAAAGGCACTGTTACCAAATAGATACATAGATTCCTAGACTTGAGGTTTCTTACACAGACTTGAACTTATGACCTTTGCATTCAAAGTGTAATAAGCATAACTGTATAGATATATAGATGCCTTGACTTGAGGTTCTTTACCTGACTTGAACTCATGACCTTTGCATTCAGAGTCCAGTGTTCAAACCACTGGACTACAGCACCTCAGGATAGGCTGAGAGGGTAAAGTAGGACAGGAAGGTGAAAGTCTCTAAAGAAGAGTTCAGGTGCGCAACTGAAATAGGATGTAGAACTGAAGCATTTCCCCAATCAACCAGAGCTACAGACGTACATCTGGTGAAATATCAAGAACTATTCCCTTTCCGCTTATCTTCCTAAGCCTCCCATTGCTTGTGGTGTAGACAAAGAAATACTTGGGATACAGCCAATAGGTGATTTCCCATACATACATCACATGTCTTTTCTTGAAAATCAAAATGAGAAGACTTCAGGTAAATAGAAAATATGATGTCATTGTTTATCAATGTCTTTGTAAACTTCGATAGAATTGCCTTGACTGTCCAGATGAAACCAGTTATAAGTGAAAAATGAAAATCAGTAATTTTCACCTCTCATTTGTTTCATTTTCCTGCTGTGGGAAAAAATTGAGAGCAACATTACCATCTGAACCATTTAAAGATGCTAGGTCGTGGGCTTTCGTGGGGAATGAATCATAATTTGCTGACACCAGACTTTGTGAAAAATACCTGTAATAGAGCTACATTTCTGGAGCACAGCAAAACAAGCTGTCCCACCACAAACATTCTTCGGCCTGCTTCGGGCGTTCTCGGGCCAGGGAAAGTGAGATAATGACTTTGCCATATGGGGAAAGAGTGAAGTATACAGAGCATTACATAAGGTTTGTTGGTCATAAAACTCACAGTGATGGACAACACTTGTTACTGGGTAAGCACTCATAGTGTCAAATTCCCCATGAAAGCCCATGACCTAGCATCTCCATTTAACACCTTGCTTACAGCAACCAGGTATTCCACAATATTAAGTCTCAGGAATGAGAGAATTCGGTAGTCAACTGGTTAACATTCAAATAAAATTAAAATAATATAAGAAAAAAAGGTTTATGTTTATGGAGGAGGTGATTTAATTAAAAAGTATAAATGGGTTTATACATTCCGTCTCCATACCTAATAAATCCAGTTATTATTATTATTACTATAATCCACATACATTAGTCTGCTTAAAAAATAATCGTATTTACCCATATTTCTGGTGTGGCTGTGGATTGAGTGGTATTCGTAGACCTAGATCCTGCGCAGAGGTCAATGACAGAATAATGACCTCTGACCCTTGACCCCAGATTGCATTAACCGCTGACCTGAAGTCATCTTGTAACTCAGTGTCTAGAATGTCGGCTAGGTTCAGGTTGGTGATGAAAAAATCTGCCTGGTACTTAGAGGTATCTTCATGTGGGGAAAGAGAGGCAAATGTAGTCATTATTACTATTAAAAAAAAAAAATAATAAATAGAAAAAAAAAATGATTAGTGAAAAGTCAAAATGGTTGGTAAACTCACTCTCCAATTATATAACCTTTCATAGACTACCTCTCTGTGACCTCTATGACCTTTGACAATTAACTACAGACCAGCAACTGTCAGAAGTCAGAACCAGTTGTAAGATGTGATCGAGGATTAAAATGATCTCATTATAAGGACAAGTTGAAGACTGATCATATGTCATTCAAACAAATTTAAAAAATTTAAATTTTCAATGTAGATGGTAGCACATGTCATGTCAATGCCTTTCATGGTTTGTACTAAACATAAATAGACAGATATATGTCAGTAGAACTTTAAAATGATGGGTAATAAGATTTGCTGCAAACATATATCATGCAAGTGTAACATCTTTTAACTAACTCTGGATTCACTTGAATGATTTCCTCATCTTGATCTTAAAATATCATTCCTGTGCATGACTTCCTCAGCATTAGCTCCAAAAGGTGACAACACCCTGAAGTATTGCTTAACAGAGGAGGAATAATATTCTACATCCTTCCCATATTGACTCAATAAAGACTAAAGTTTCAAAGAAAACAATGAACATAAAATATATATTAACAGGCAAAATAATCACCCAGAATACATTTGGTCAACATATTTGTAACATAAATACACATTTTTAGACTGTAAAACTGCTGATTTCAGCTTTGTAAGATTTTTTTTTTCTCCAATGAACAAATGTCCCTGTAATATGAAACTTCAAGAAGCTTGAAGCTCCTTGGAAACTTTATTTCTAACTCATATATTATACTCAGGCTCTAAAACAAAAGCAAAAAGATAGGACTTCCGTTTCACTCAACACATCAAAAATATACTTGTACTTTCCCCCTCCCTTTGCCCCAAAGGAATATCTTTGAGTTGTGATATAAGAAGGATGGGTATCCCTGTGATTCATATTATACACCCAAATGATTTCATTCTAGGTTAAGATAGGTTTAGCTTACAACAGGTATCCTTGCCTACAGTAGTTTGATATTTGATTTGCTATTGGATACTTTCTGCAGGCAATTATGAAACAAAATCTAATTAGAAGTTTTTTTTTCCTTTCCATTCTTACATGCAGACCCAAAACAGTGGGAAAAGGGATTTTAATAATAAAAGAGAAGAAAGGGAAAATGATAATGAGGAAGGAGAAGAGTAGAAGGTGAGGAAAAAAATGAAGAAAAGAGAGAAGGAGGATGAGAAGAAGATGATGAAG